>CM060942.1:433223831-433528831 GCA_030765085.1 Allium cepa
CTAACTCGATCATATGCGCGAGTTACGGAAATAAACGATCAGTTTTAAATTAAATCGATTAAAATAGTTCTAAGCGTTTTGAGCTGCCAGGGTCAAACGACAATTCCGATGGCTACAAAAATTGAAATCCGATAATAACTAACTATTAGGATCCAATGGAACTGGTTTCGTCGAATTCCGAGACTGTGCCTCGGAGGGCTATTTTCAGGTTCCAATTTAAACGATGTATTTTTAAATTGAACAAATCACCTTTAAATTAAATTCCAACCCCTCTATTATCTTTAGTATCATCATTATAAATTTTATAAGCCTTCAAATTATATTAAACAGGCTTAGAATCTCAGATTCAACCATTTATCACATTTCAATTATTAAATTCAATATTTAAACTATACAATTCAATGAGTTAATTATCATGTAAATATTGATATCTGGAATTCAAGTTAAAATTAACTTTTAAATATTTAAAATCGCTTAATTATTCCAATTTAAATTGTTATAAATTCCGGGTCGTCACAATTTCCATATCGAAATTGTTTTTGATGTTGTTGTTTTGAGCATGGCTTTTCAAATGGTTTCAAAAATAAGAATTGTTTTCAAATTTTTTATAGTTTATGCTTTCAAAAGAATGAGGAAGTGATTTAAATGATTCAGCAAAATCGAGGACTTTTGTAATGACCCGCCCTTCTGACCGCCCCCAGTCGGTAATTAAACCAACTTGAAATGTTCAAAATGATGGATTGTTATTCAGTTTATAGAGTTTAAACATAATCAGCCACAGAAACACAGAATAATTCTATTTCACATTATGAATTTTTTTGTACATATATCAGAGTTTATACAATGGATTAAATTTATACAGCGGAATATTTCTTTAAGTACAAAAATAAATCCCCGAAAAGCTAAAGTGAAGTGTTTCCCCAACTCTCTCTCTAACTTCGTTGCCCGAAAATCATCAAGCTGTAAAATACTGGGTCTGACCCGAGTATTACATTCAAAAGAAAATAATACACGGGTCAGTCTAATTCAAACTCAGTTATTAGTGCATAGAGGCAATAATAATCAAATAGCAATTAGACGACAGTCAAAATAATTCTCGTCTATCCGACCCTTTTAACAAAGAAATCAGATAACGAGAATATAACACTTAACAGTGTTAAACAAAAATAAGCAAATTTAAATTATCAACACAGATAGATAGGAGGATTATTAATGAAGATAATTTAGAAAACAACAGAATTGCCAAAACGACAATTAACAACAAAATCATCAATTTAAATCAAAACAATTTAAACAATTGAAATATCATTTAAAACATCTATATCGATTGGCTGCAGTGCACGCACGCGTGCACTGCCTCGCCAATACAGTGTGGAAATACACAAAGGATCAATGGATCAAAAGCAAAAGAAATATCAATTAAAATCAATACTGTGTGACTGCAGTGCACGCACGCGTGCACGGCCTCGCCACAACAGTGAAGAAATAGAAATCATCACAACAGTGAATACTAACAGAAATCAAAGCTGCAGAGGTCAAGTCAGTGACTCAACGCGGCTGCAACACCAAAACCCATGCAACATGGCAGGGTCGAAATGCAACTGTTTTGCATATACTTAAGTAAACTCAAGAAAACAAGTTCCCAGACAACTTATTACTGCACACTTCAAAACGTGTAAAATTTTCATAAAAATGAAACTGCGGCCACTACTTGGACTCAAGGGCAAACTGCAACAAAAATGCAGCCACCACAGGTATCCAAAGGCACGACAACCATCAAAATGAGTCTAGTGTATTTACAAGCAACTATCAAATAAAGACTCAAGAGAGTGAAGATATGACTAACAAGACAATGCCCACATCGAAATAGGTCAAGTGCCATGATGAAGCAGTGCAACATCAAGGAGCTCAAATGCAAACATGACAGTGAAACAGGTCATAGCGAAGATAACAAATGCAATGACCAGCTACAATATGCTCAAGTGTATCTGCAATGGATCGAGCAAGAGCAACAAATAAAATATATTGCTTTTTCAGAACGAAATATTTGAAATCAAACATCTGCAGTTTCAAAATAAAATGGCCAGAGATATTATCAATATAATGGTGATAATATAGTGTCATGGCATCCCACATACAAATCAAAGCAGCATCAAAGCTTATGTATGCAGACCCAAATGCTCAAAGCAATTAACGAACCACTGTTCAATGAAGTCAATGACGAACAACCCCAAATCATCACAGGAAGGACAAATTCGAATGGCCAAGATATCAGAGGTGACTTCAACATAACAGTAACAGCAACGCAGACCTAACTACAAGTGCAAATACAATAGGATAACATAGGCAGTGCAATTACAAGTGGAGCTATACAAATCTATCAAGTACATCAGACCCTAAGTGCATCAAGACTCAAACCAAGATAACAATGGTTGGACTATATGCAAGACTGTGATAAATGAAAAACCAAACTGAAACAATGGTAGAATCACAAATGAATTAAGTCCAGATACAACAAAACAAAAGAAGCATGGGCAGTTCAAAATCAGAGAGTATATGCAGAAGGCAACAAGCATACAAGTTAATCAAGTTTCAAGTCAGGAGAATCAAAGGTACACATCAAGTCTTCGAGTAGATTCTCATATTACCCGAGACAATATGCCGACATCTTCAACCAACAACAACAGAGGAAACAAACAGACATTGTAACAGGCTCTAGGCATTTCTCAAATCAAAGACCATAGCTTCAAACTAGACTCGAAATCAGTTCAACACTGAACATAGGCAGGGTGAAAAGATTTGTTGGCATGAAATACAACTCAAGCTAATGTAAATGGCAACAATACTACAGGTACCAGACTAGGGGAACAACAAAGGCATGCTAAACAAAGTCAAGTGGGCTACCAATATACAATTTTTTTTTTGCCTCAAAGTAAAGATGACACCAGTAAACACATGAATGAAACTGGACGGTGCAACAAGCATTCGAAATATTTTTAAACAACTGCAGTTTCCAAAAAAAGAAAAGAAAAAAAAAATCAAGTAGTGGGTTTCAAAAGTCAAAATGGCCGAAGGCCATTTAGAGTCAAATCGAATGCCAAAGAATTCAAAGCAGCAGTTTAGAGAATCAAAACTGTTGTGGCAAATTCGAGCAAAGCTCAAAACTCTGTATATGCACATACATGAAGGTCAATATCAATCATCAGGTTTAAAAAAATGTTATAAGTAAAGAAACTGTAGGTTGCCAAAAAAAAATCAAGTTTGCAGAGCTCAAACAAAAATCAGTGCCGTGGTAAACATAAATCGAACCAAAACAGATCAAAATCATCAAAAATTCGAAGCAATGATAGCCCAGAAATTAAGCAACGAAAATTCACGAATTAGAACAAGACAGAAATCATCAAAATTTGATTGAGATGTGAGTGATATACACTCACCTTGCTTGACGCGGTCGAGAAAAATTGAAGCCGACGCCTACGATTTCGAAACGCCCTAATTGTTGAAGGAAGACGAACGAAACAACAGAGCCGCCATTTTTGATTCCTTCATTTATTTTTTTTCATATGATTTGAAGAGGAATGGCGAAAATAAAAAGGGAAAGGGGTCGTGTTTTGGCAGAGGAGATCGTGATTTTTTGGCATGGGTTTATGCACGATTTAAGGCGTAATGGAAGGCATGAGTGAAGGCTGAAACAAAGGCGTGAGTTATGGGATGCTGATAAAAGAATATCACGTTATTTTATTATTATTATTTTTTTCTTATTTTTTTCTTATTTTTTTTTCAAATACGATTTGTTTTCAACACAAACTTCAACTCATCTATACATAGTATGCTCACATACCAACTCCGAACGCCACGAAAATTGAAATTTGATAATAATTTAACATTGCGGACCCAATGGAACTAATTTCGTCAAATTCCGAGACTGTGCCTCGGAAGGCTATTTTTAAATTCAATTTAAACGATAAAATTTCAAAACTGGACGAATCACTTTCAAATTCAATTCTGAAGCTTCTATTATCTTCACTATTATCAATGTGAATTTTCTAAGCTTTTAAATTATTTTTAATCAGCTTAAAATTGAAGATTCAAAATTTTATTCAATTTTCAATAGATTAAATTCTAAAATTTAATCGCCAAATTCATAGTTATATTGGGAATTCAATTTAAACCATCATTCAAATATTTAAAATAAATTAAATATTTTCAATTTAAATTGTTTAAAATTTAGGGTCGTTACAACTATGAACCCTTTCTTTTACTGATTCGCTTAATTCCTAACTTGTTCGTTTGAGAATGTAGATTATTTAACTTTATAAAATAAATGAAATTGTTTTCAGAATTTTTACAGTTTGTGTTTTCAGAAGAATGAGAAAGTGACTTAAATGTTTCAGAAAAATCGAGGATTATGACCCCTTTCTTTTACTGATTCGCTTAATTCCGGACTTGTCCGTTTGAGAATGTGAATGTTATTTTTGGAATACACAATTTGCACTTTCAAGGAAACGATGAAGAGATTTAAACGATGTAGCAAAAGTGCGGAGTATGCAACCACACTTTTACTATTTTGGTTAATTCCGGACTCGTTAATTGAAACATTTGTTGTTTGATGATTTTGATGATTTTACACGTTCAAGGAACGATGAAGAGAATCAAACGATTTAGTGAAACACGTGGTATGGGACATGTGCGTTTACTATTTCGGTTAATTCCGGACTCGTTAATTGAATATTTGATGATTTTCGTGTGCTTTCGAGCCACTATGATGGACCTTCGGCTCATATGATGGACCTTCGGGTCAGATACAAGTACCAGACCTTCGGGTCATATGTTGACCGTCGGGTCATATGATAGGCGCCAAAATTATGATGATGGTACTTGGTAGGCTTCGGCCATAAGAGATGCACGTGCGGCGTAGCTAAAACCCGCCATATGATGGGATCGATCCGCCTTTTATGTTGATTTTCTAGTTATCTTAATTGATTCTAGATATTTGTTGTTTCCAATTATCTACAGGTAATTGGATATTTGTTGATATGAGTTCTGATTACCGCTTGTGATAATTAGATATTTGATGTTATGAGTTCTGATTATCGTTTTTGATAATCGGATATTTGTTGATTTGATTATCGTTTTTGATAATCGAATATTTGTTGATTGTTGATTTAAGATTTGATTATCGTTTTTGATAATCGAATATTTGTTGTTCTGATTATCGTTTTTGATAATCGGATATTTGTTGTTCTGATTATCGTTTTTGATAATCGAATATTTGTTGATTTGATTATCGTTTTTGATAATTGAATATTTGTTGTTCTGATTATCGTTTTTGATAATCGGATATTTGTTGTTCTGATTATCGTTTTTGATAATCTGATATTTGTTGATTTGATTATCGTTTTTGATAATCGAATATTTGTTAATTGTTGATTTGTTGATTTGAGATTTGATTATCGTTTTGATAATCGGATATTTGTTGATTTGATTATCGTTTTTGATAATCGAATATTTGTTGATTTGATTATCGTTTTTGATAATCGGATATTTGTTGTTCTGATTATCGTTTTTGATAATTGGATATTTGTTGTTCTGGTTATCGTTTTTGATAATCGGATATTTGTTGATTTGATTATCATTTTTGATAATCGAATATTTGTTGATATGTGTTTTGATTATCGTTTTTGTATAATCGAATATTTGTTGAATTGTTGATTTAAATGATTTGATGATTTGAGATTTCTGATTATCGCTTGTGATAATTAGATAATTGAAGTTTGATTATCGCTTGAGATAATTAAATAATTGTTGATTGAGATTTAATTATCGTTTTTGATAATTGAATAATTGTTGATTTGAAATTTGATTATCGCTTGAGATAGTTAAAAATTTGTTGATCTGAGATTTCTGATTATCGTTTTGATAATTAGGTAATTGCTAATTTTGCTTATTATGAA
Organism: Allium cepa; assembly: GCA_030765085.1. Taxonomy (NCBI): domain Eukaryota; kingdom Viridiplantae; phylum Streptophyta; class Magnoliopsida; order Asparagales; family Amaryllidaceae; genus Allium; species Allium cepa. The sequence continues at coordinate 433,229,786 of CM060942.1, forward strand.
GTTCGTGTTTTCTATTTATCTGTTGGATAACTAGATATTTGCGGTTTTGAGATTTGCGATTTTTGTTTTCTAATTATCTTTGTTGATAATTTGATTTTGGTGTTTTCTAATTATCGTATTGATAATTAGATATTGCTGTTTTGTGATTTCTGTATTTCTGAATATCTAATTGGTAATTGAATATCACTGATGATTGCATTTATTCAGTTTTGTTGTTTCCTGATTATCTAATTGTGATTGTCTAATTGATAGTAAGATTTTGTGGAGAATTTGTGAATTTCTTTTATGAAATTATAAGATCTCTTTGGCGTCTGTGTTCTTGACCTTTATTTTCTGGCTTAACCAGTTTATGTCAGAAAAATAATTGTTATTGACGACTTTTATTATGAAAATTGCGGGGCCGCAATTTCTATAAGGAGGGGAGTCTGTAACAACCCGGAGTTTCGCTGTTAATTTATCTTCGTCATTAAACGATTAATTAGTTAGCTGATTGTTGTTTGTTGTTGGAATTTTGTATCTGGTTTAAATTCTTTTAATAAATGGTTAAAAGTGACTACGGGCTTTAAAATAAATATTGGGCCACATTGTAATTGGTGTGTGTAAATTTATTCAAGGCCGATATCACCATCCCTATAACAGGTTTCTTTCATTGGAAACCCTAGGCTAAAAATCAAACCAAGAAAAAAAAATACACGAAAGCAAGTAAATGGCGGCTCAGCTCTTCGTACTTCTTTCTTCAAATTTGGCTTGGGAAATTTTGTGAAGTCGCCGCCTAGTTTATGGATGATGCTTCGATTAGCTTGCTTCAATCGATTCGTGCGCGGCTTCTTCACTACGACCGAGTTCGACTTCGATTGTATCTGCGCCCTCGAAAACAGGTGAGTAAATTTTAATTACTCACATCTAATTCAATTTTACATATATACGTGATTTTTTGATTTCCGCAGCTTTAATTTTGGGTTTGAATTTGTTGTTTTGATTTCGTGAATTTCTGGCATCACTGATTATTATGGCTTTGATTTCGTGATCCCTATGTACTTCGGCTCTGGCCATCTATATGTTCATTCCTGAGCATTTTCAATCCGCTGTATGCATTGCCTCATTTATGTATGTTGTCACTACAATATTCAGTGGATGTAATTGATTTACACTGTTGTTCCTTCACGGTTTCCACTTGATTTTTGTGAAAATGATTTGAGATAAGAGTTTTACTTATTTTGTGAAAACTATTTTGGGATAAGAATCTCACTTTCATTTTCTTGTGGCTTCGTCCACTGCCTTGCTCAGCTTGAAATCTCTGTATTGATTTGATTTGAAACCGTGTCGACCTTGTTTTGACTTGGGTCATTGGTTTGCCTTGTCTCTTCATGCCTCTGTTTATAGGTGCACTTAGTTATGTTTGTTGCGTTACTGATATACTGGTTCGGCCTTGTACCTGTAGCATGTTTCATTGAAGTTTCATTCATTTTGAGTTTGTACAGAGTATATACATACATATGTTGGCTGCAGTTCTAACCATTTCAATGATTACCGACCTTAAATATACATGTATATATATATAGCATTCATTAGTTGACCATTTCTATTCACTGGTCTTGCAACATTTTTATACACAGTTGCATTATACCTGGACATCCTCTGGTCTTTGCATACAAGTTCATCATGTTGTCACTGTTTATTATTTCGAGTCAGTTGCACTGTATTGGATTCATTGGAGCAGTGTCACTGAAATTGGCTTCATGTACATTTGAGCAGTGAGGTGAACTTATTGGTCTTTGGGCATTTCTGAGTTTGTTTCCTTATACTGTTGCATATGTATTTATCAACTTACCTTGTTAGCAGTAGATACTGTTTATTTCATGCATGTGTGTACCTGTTATTTGATTTGGTATCATACTGTGAATTAATAATTACTTGCCAACTTATTCATAGCCTCCATATCATTTTTACCATGTAGCTGTAAGTAAAAGCAAAGTATGGAGTTAAAAGATGATTGGATTTATATAATTTGATTCCTAGCACCCATCTTATGATTCTATTGTTTTACTACGGACTTTTACTATCAATTACCTTGTGGTTGGTTTTCTAGCACTTGAAATTATATAAATTCATGACCTATTCATTATTTTAGCCTACTATTTGCAGATCTTTACTTTGGAAATAAATCTTTATGTAACTTCAAAGTAAAAATAAAGCAACTGCATCATGCAAATTTACCACCTTAGCTTACGTAGCTATAGAATATAGTCTTCTTTGTGAGTCTCACCTTCCAATTCTGAAACAAATACAGCTCTTTTAATATATTTTGGCTTTAATTGATAATGATTTAAAGAGATGGAAATTTAAAGGTTCATTGCTTATAAACTTGGATTCTCTTCCATCACTGCATTTCTAGTTTGCAGTCCACCTGAGTATATTTGTAGTGTTTCTTGCATACATTATATAAGTATGCATGTTTTTACCACACTGTTTAATTGCATATAAACTTGGATTCTTTGATCCATCACTGCATTTCCAGTTTGCAGTCCACCTGAGTTCATATATATTGTTTCTTGCATATATATATATATATATATATATATATATATATATATACAAGAATGCATGCCTTTGCTTCACTGTTTATTTTTCTACACCACTTGCATATTACCTGAAGCTTGATATGCTAGCATTCATTCACGTGTATAACTGGTTCGATCGTTGACTTGCATTCACTCCAGATGTTGTTGACTTCTCTTGAGCATATTGTAGTCTTGGGTCTCATATACGCCCTGTGTAGCCATTGTCAGACTATCTCCTGTCTGTACCTGTTCATTCTAGTATATGCTCACTGTTTTAACCATTCACTGTTGTCACCTCTGTTTGCATATTTAGCTCGGTTGTTTGAGCACAATTGTTTATATGATGTCTTGATTGTTGGGGCAGTGGCATTGAAATTTGATCCTTCACTTGCTTTTGATTCAATGACCTTTTGCGTATTTCATATACAGTATTGGCGAGGCAGTACACGCGTCCGTGTACTGCAGATAATCAGTATTGATGTTTCTAAGTGACATGTCAATTGTTTGAATTGATTTTTTTTTATTTGATCATTTTGTTGTTGTCTAATTATCTTCCAGATAATTAGATTATGCGTTTCTAATTATTTACTTAATAATTAGATTTTCATGTTAATTTCCAATTAGGCAATTCTGATGTTTTCTAAATTATCTTCATTGATGATCTTTTCATTTATACTTGTTGATGATTTGATTCTGCTGATTTGTTGTTTAACACTATTAAGTGTTAAGTTTATCGTTATCCGATTTCTTATTAAAGGATCGGATAGACGAGAATTATTGTGACCGTTGTCTATTTGTTACTCAATTATTATTGCTTCTGTGCACTAATAACTGAGTTTGAATTAGGCTGACCCGTGTATTATTTTCTCTTGAATTTAATACTCAGGTCAGACCGAGTATTTACAGGTTGTTGATATATTACTTTGGTTTGTTGTTAGAGCTATGAAGTCTTTTCATACTTTTGGAGTAGTCGTCATCATTTAAAGTAGTCAGTGTATTTGTATAGCATGTTGTATATTCATGTATATTATTCACGATAATGTACTTGTATATGTAACTTTCAGAGTCGACATTTGTAGTTGTATCATATGTACTATATCACATGTATTGTAACTGACATCAGTTATTATATATATGAGATTTTTGTTTATCTGTGTTCCGCATTTGAATTATCTGTGTTATTATTATATCTATTGTTCTAAACTATTATGTACCACCGTAGTTCGTTTTACACTGGAATTGTGTATGTTGATGAGAGTAAATAAAGAGATGAAAAAAATATACTATTCCTATCGAGATAACCGATACTAGTGTAAGGCCTAACTAAGGATGGCCGCTCCTATCCAGCCTTATTCTTCGTGATAACAGACAGTATTTCCTTTAATACTCTTTGTTATTGTGAGCATAGAGGTGGGGCGTCATAGCTAAATGATAATTTTACCAACCAAATCGTCTCTATTACAATATGAGAAACCGTTAATCTAGATTTCTTTCCCAAGTTGATTTTGTTTATTGGAATGTCGAATCCACTGTTGCCTAATAAATACAGGTGACAATATGTATTATTCATACAGAAAAGTTTTCCATAGCAAAAGAAGAGGGAAAAAAACAACATTATGGAATCTTTTCTTTGCCCAAGAGGATTTGGCATATAAAGAGGAATATACTTTAGTGTAGCGTTATAGTGTGGTCTGACTGTGAGCATTAATTTGATAGCTCAACGAACACACTAATTTTTGATGCAAATATAAATACCTAAGCTAATAAAAGTTTAGTTTCCTAAGAAACGTTTATTCTTACATTTTAATGAATTGACAAAGATAATGATTCCCATAAAAATGAATTGATTTTTGACTGCAGCTCCATATTGATTTTTAACTGAATGAAAAATTGCATCTTTATTCTTGAATGAGAATGAAGTTGCAAACGATCACACGGTATAAACACATAATACTTACATCATCATTGTTATTCATAGCTGAAATTTACAAATTATTTATGAGCATGGATAAATCCATAGGTAGACATAATTGTCTTATAGGGTATATGCAAATTATGTTTCATTTTGTCTGCAGTATTCTATGAAGAAAAGGCATAAACAGTAAGACTGTAAGTTTGTAACTCAAAAATGAGGAAAAGACTATCATTTGTGGGTGAGGGAAATCCCATGTTCTAACTGCTAACAAAAGTAAAGAATCTTACAGCCTAAAAAAGGACAAATTTTATCATTATTAATCTTTGTTAATGTTTTTTGGTGACAAAAGGTTAGTAATTCCGACCAAAAAAAAGCATTGAATATAACAGCAAGTACACTGCCAAAACTGAATTAAGACAACTGAATTAAGATGAAAAGCAGAAAAAATTTCATGTAGAGAAATCAGAAAATAAGTTAATTTTCTACAAATTAAAGGATTAAGGAAGTTATAATTCTCCACAAATAATGTGAACTAAGCAAATGCAGATTACTCTTCCATATTAAACAGTAAATTTGCAAAACAAAGCCCAAATAACGTATACATTTAACCGAAGGATTAAAATCTGATTACCTATTCAATAAGAAGATGGATGCTTATGAAAATGGTGGAAGTTGCAGATCACAAAGAATAAATAACCGAAATCGAATTTGATAACTGCAATTGAGTTGAGGTAGAACATGGAATTGATAGCAACTGCCATTGTGTAGAAAAACTGAATCAAAACTGCAATCTGACGTTAACAGCCATATTTAGTTTTCATTGCGTCACTCAAAATTGAATCTAAAATGTAATAGCTGTTTGTTTAAATCATGATTGTTAGGTTAACAAATTGATTACATGAAAGCCTTTTATTTGAAATAGATAAAAGGGATGTAGCACAATTTCAGAGTAACAAATAATTGGATAGAGTTTTATTGTAAATCCTACCAACTATGTGTTCAAATATATAAAACTATGTAATTCGAGCAATAAAAATCAACAAATAACTAACCTAATTGTAGTAATTCCCCAATTCGACTTCGCGATTTCACGAGCAATATAACACGTCTAATGTTGATCCCCAACTCGACTTCATGATTTCACCATCAGTATAAAATCTGTAATGTTGATTATTTTTGGGGTAAGATTAGTCGACAGGGAAAGAACGAAAGAAGGAGTAGGGTTTGTAGAGCATGGATAAAGAAGGGAGGAGGAGGAAAATGAATATGGTTTTGGAATTGTAAGTAACGGTTTTAGGAAAAAACACATCGTGCCGACAGGAATTCGAAGCAGTGGATTTAGGAGAAAAACATCGGCTACCAACTGATAATGTTATGCTTCCTAAAATACCCTAAGTGAAAGAGGACACGTGTCTTCATATAAGCGATCTGGTTTTTCTTTTCCTATATAAGTAATAGATTCCTATTTTCATTTATTTTTACATTTGTATTTTATATTTTGTTTACAAATGTTAAGGTTATGTTATATGTTTAACAAAATTGTCTAATCTTTGTTTTTCTTTTATTTTCATTCTAACTATCAATGTTTAAGTTATTTCAATATAGTTTACTTGCTTATATTTATTTTTATTCCTATTTGTACTTTACTATCAATATTTTGTATTTGACAATCAATACTAAACTTAGATTCATGAGTTTACTTATTTATTTATATTTATATTTTTGACTTACATTATGATGCAGCGGATTATTAACAAAACGATATGGATTAATGAAATGTAGCAATCGGTGGATTGAAGATACTGAAAGGCCCAAATTCGTTGATCACAAAGATACCGAATCCTAGCTACCTTCGACACGTTGATCGCGCACGATACCGTGAGAGAAGATCTTCAATTCTTCAAGCGTTGATCAAGCGCACTTGATTCCGTGAATCGGCTTCAACAATCGTTGATTCGAGCGCACTCGAATAACCGAAAGTGGAGATAGGAGATTACACTCAACTACCAATTTAAGATGAAAGCACATAGCAATCAACAAGAAATTTTATTCAAAAATCAACCTCTTTAAAATGTACAACACACTCGCTATTTATAGAGTTTTTGACCCTGACCGTTAAGTCGTACACGACTCACGACTTACCCAAAGGTCGGCGTTGACTCATCAGCAAACGCGACTCAACAAACACACGACTTAAGCATGCAACGACTCAACAACTCAGCTACATCACAACACACCGACTCAATAACATACTGACCTACGACTTTCCAACGGTTCAATGCTCTACCGACTCAACATTTGAACGACTCATCCCAACAAAACTGGCCGATGCAATGACTTAATGACTCAACCAATTACAACACTTAACCCGTATACGACCCATCTTCCAAGCGACTCAACTCCCAGCGCCTTAACTCCTCCGAGTGACTTGAGGCTTCATTAGGTCGTGGCATATTTTCACTTGACTCCTTAGGTCGCGGCCGACCTAAAACATGCTCCGGTTTATTTAACTCGTTGTTAACTCGTGGCCGACTTAAATCCGAGGCTTCCTCCACACGACTTAAGGTGTTGTTAACCCGTGACTTGTTATTACGTGATTCATTAGGTCGGAGACGACCTATAACTTCCTTTTTAAGTCGCGAATGACTCAAGTTAGGTCGTGGACGACTCATAGCTGCTGTGTCGTTAGGTCGTATTCGACCCCTCAAATCTGAGTAACTTAAGTCCCCATTAACTCGTATCTCCTTCTCTTCATTCTTGTTAAGTCGTAGCTCTTTCCTCCAAGCTTTGTTAAGTCGTAGACGACTTAAACTTTCTGAATGACTCAACAACATAGCCTTGTCCAAACGACTTGAAGTTCTTGAATCATTTAAACTTGTTAATTCCGTAGTTCGCGCTGCATCATCCTCCCCTGGTTGAGAAAAATTCGTCCTCGAATTTGTAAATTCCTCTACACCAGATTGTTCATCTCCATGATACGGCATAAGATACTTAACATTGAACACGTCAGAGGTGTACACATCCTTCGGCAGCTTCAACTTATAAGCATTGTCATTAATCCGTTTCACCACTTCGACAGGACCAATTTTTCTGGCTTTCAATTTGTTATAAGCACCCACTGGAAAACGATCCTTCGTTAACACAGCGTAAACTAAATCACCTTCCTTGAATTCTACACTTCGTCGTTTCAAGTCTGCAATCTTTTTGTATTTGTCATTCGACTACTCTAATTGTTCCTGAACGATTTTATGACATTCAGTCAACCCTTCAACAAAGTCAATAGCCCGTTTAACCGTCTCCTTCGGTTGTGGCACTACTGCTAAGTCCAATGGCCCCCTGGGTAGATTTGAATATACAATCTGAAATGGACTGAAACCCGTACTACGATTTACTGCATGATTATGTGCAAATTCTGCCTGACATAACTTCATGTCCCAACTTCTCAGATAGTCTTTCACCAAACATCGTAACAAATTTCCCAGTGATTTGTTAACAACTTCGGTCTGTCCATCTGTTTGCGGATGATAAGCACTACTAAATTTTAGCTTCGTTCCCACCATCTTCCACAAACTTAGCCAAAAGTGACTCAGAAAACGAGTATCTCTATCCGACATAATAGACTCTGGTAATCCATGTAGTCGATAGATCTCCTTGAAAAATAACTGAGCAACATGAACAGCATCCGCCGTCTTCTTACAAGCAATAAAATGTGCCATTTTTGAAAATCTATCCAACACAACAAATATAGAATCATTTCCCCTTTGAGTTCTCGGCGAACCCAAAACGAAATCCATGCTGATATCAACCCACGGTTTAGATGGTACAGGTAACGGCATATACAACCCCGCATTTGTCGCTGTTTCCTTCGAAACCTGGCATATATGGCATCTCTCCATAAACCTTTCAACCTCTTTCCTCATCGATGGCCAAAAGTAAGATTGAGAAATCAAATGCAATGTACGATCACGGCCCACATGTCCTTCCTCGTGCAATTCCTTGATAATCTTCATTCTCAAACTTCTATCTGGTATACATAATCGATTCCCCTTGAATAAGAAACCATCAACCAACATAAATTCATCAGAACTCCCATCCTTAACTTTCTCAACAAACTTTGCAAAGTAAGGATCTTCGTCAATCAACTCTGGTAATAGTTCAAACCCTGACACCTCAACTTTCATTGTAGTCAACAAATGGTTCCTTCTACTCAAAGCATCAGCCACACGATTCGTCACCCCAGATTTGTGCTTGACAACAAAGGTAAATTGCTATAAATAAGCAATCCATGATGCATGCCTCGCTGAAATCTTATCCTGTCCTTGTAAATGCTTCAACGCTTCATGATCAGTGTAAAGAACAAACTCTTTCTGGAATAGATAATGTCTCCAGTGCTTCACGGCTTGCACAACTGCATAAAACTCAACATCGTATGTACTATATCTCATCTTAGCCCCTGATTACTTCTCACTGAAATATGCAATAGGTCTTCCACTCTGACTCAACACTCCTCCAATCCCAACCTTTGATGCATCAGTGTGTAACTCAAACAATAACTGAAAATCTGGTAAAACAAGAATTGGTGCTGTCGTCAACAGTTCTTTGGTTCGTTCAAAAGCAACTCCTGCTTCCTCTGTCCAAGAAAATTGTTTCCCCTTCATGCAATCGGTAACTGGTGCCATCACGCTACTGAAGTGTGGAATGAATCTTCGGTAGAATGATGCCAATCCATGAAAACTTCTAACTTCAGTGATAGTTCTCGGCTGTGGCCAATTTCTAATAGCTTCAACTTTACTCTGGTCCACCTGGATTCCCTTCTCAGATACAACATATCCCAAAAATAATACACTTCTCGTCATGAACACACATTTCTTCGTAGCTGCATAAAATTGTTCTTCACGAAGAATAATTAACACCTTTCTCAAATGCTCTACATGCTCTTCTGTGCTCGCACTATAAATCAGGATATCATCAAAGTAAACTACAACAAACTTCCCAATATACGGTCTGAAAATTTGATTCATCACCCTCATAAATGTACTTGGTGCATTCGATAGACCAAACGGCATAACCAACCATTCATACAATCCTTCCCTTGTCTTGAACGCGGTCTTCCATTCGTCTCCCGGTCTAATTCGAATTTGATGATAACCACTCTTCAAATCAATCTTCGAAAAGATAGTTGCCCCACTCAACTGATCTAGCAGGTCATCCAACCTTGGCATAGGAAATCTATAGCGAACAGTAATCTTGTTCAAAGCTCTACTATCGGTACACATTCTCCATGTTCCATCCTTCTTCGGCACCAACAAAGCTGGTACTGCACAAGGACTCAAGCTTTCCTGAACACGTCCCTGCTCTAACAACTCTTCCACTTGCCTTCGTAACACCTCATGTTCCTTCGGACTCATTCGGTAATGTGGTCTATGCGGTAATACTGCTCCCGGAACAAGATCGATTTGATGTTGAATGTCTCTCAGTGGCGGTAATTCTTTAGGCAACTCTTCTGGAAATACATCTTCAAATTCTTTCAAAACTGGCTTCGCTTCTTCTGGAATTTCAACCTCTTCACTACACTCTCGCCCAATCAACAAAAAGACTTCAGGCTCCTCTTCAACCTCCTTGACAAACTCCTTCAAAGATAGCAAAGTTTTCAGTTCTTCGATCTCCTCCAACTTGCTCTCCTTCTGTTGTTGCTTCTTAGGAACTAAAGTGATTTTAGTACCTTCGAACATAAAACTGTAACTATTAGTACGACCATCATGTTGTACTACTCTATCAAACTTCCATGGTCTGCCCAACAACAGATGACACACATCCATGTCTACAACATCACACCAGATTTCATCTTTGTACTTCTTTCCAATTGAGAAATTCACACAAGCCCTTCGACACACCTTCACTTCACCACCCTTCCTCAACCATGCTAACTTGTACGGTTTAGGATGCTTCTCAGTTTTCAAGTTCAACTTCCTTACTACTTCTGTAGAGATAATATTGTCACAGCTTCCAGCATCAATAACGAACATGCAAACTTTTCCCAAAAAAGTGCATGTCGACTGAAAAATATTGCTTCTTAACCAACTATAATCCTCTTCTTGCTTTGGTGTAAGACATGACATCCTCATCATAAGATTACAACCTTCATCCCCAGACAATTCTTCTTCCTCCTCAACATAAGGTGCATTTGAACATTCTGCCTCCTCACCATCATCCTCAATCTCAGCAACCATTGCTCTCTTCTTTGGCTTCGGACATTCATTGCTTTTGTGACCCAACTCCTGACAATTATAGCATTTGAAACCACTACTAACCTTCGCCTTCTCAGCCTCCTTCACCACTGGTTTTGTAACAGGTTTAGGAACATTAGAACTTCCACTAACACCCTTCGCTTGATTATTGGAATTAGTAAACACACCACCTCCACGCCTTCCTTGCTTCTCCCAAGCCAATGCTTTCTGATGTGCCTCCGCTACAGATCTAGGATCAAACATATTAACCATATCCTGGATCTGCATTCTCAATCCCCCAAGGAATCTAGCAGTTAGCTGTTCTTCTGTTTCCATAATATCATTCCTGGCAATGAGTTGGTAAAATTCATCAGCATAATCACTAACAGACTTCGTCCCTTGCCTCAGATTCTGCAACCTCTGGTACATAAGTGATTGGTAGTTGTAAGGCAAAAATGTAGCTCGCATCAACTTCTTCATTTTATCCCAAGACTCAATCTTTGACTTCCCCATTCTCTCCCATGTAAGTTTAGTTTGCTGCCACCATGCCAAAGCTCTCCCCCTCAACCTAGTAGCAACTAACTTCACCCTTCGATTCTCCGGAACCTCCTTGAAATCAAAGATTTCCTCCACATTTGACAACCAATCTAAGAATTCTTCAGCTACCATTCCACCCTTGAACTCTGGAATTTCCATCTTCATACCTGATTCCCATCGACGATCATCTTCAACATTTCGATAAGAATTTCGAACTTGGTCTCGATCTCGATAATGAATACTTGCTCTATCACCCTCTTCATCAAAATCAAAAGTACACCTACATCGATCTCGACCATTATCATCCCTTCGTTCATGCATGCTTCTTCGACTATGTCTCTCTTCATCTCTATATGGCTCATTGTCAAATTCACGTTGACTTCTTCTCTCTTCATGTCCATAGTCATGATGATCTCTTCGTGATGAAATTGATGTTTCTCTTCTATCTCTAAAAGAATGCGGTGATACCCTCCTCGCTTCCGTAACCGATGGCGAAACTCGGTTTCCTCCATGGTTCGAGTTTGGTGATCTCCTCCTTTGAGTTTGATTCAAATCATTCATCAACTTCTCTAACTTTCCAATGCCTTCATCAAATTTCTCATTAATACGTTGTTCCATAAGCTCGGCTTCTTCTCTTCTATACAAAGCTTCAACGTTTTGATGTCGATTAGCTCTTCTAGGCGGCATGATTGAAAACTTCTCAAAAACTTTAAATACTTCTCAAATACTTCAAAACTAGTAACACAAGTCAAACAATTCTCGGCTCAACCTTGACTCGGCAATAGCTCTACTTCAACAAAAATGTACTTCAAAACTCTCCAACACAAGCCAAACAATGCACGGCCTCACACTAGATCGCACAACTCCTTAGCTCGGTTCAACAATAACTCGGCTTAACTTGACTCGCACACTTCAAAAATTTGGCGCGCAAAGATCTCGCGACCAAACTCAAACACTCTTCCAAGTTTGGTCCAAAATGAAATGGATCAAAATCTTCAACTCGTTGCAACTTCAAGATGAACATGATGAACAACAACTTCAAACTTCAACTTCAAAATTTGGCTCCAAGTCTCGGCTTAGCTATGATTGGCTAAGTCTAGCTCTGATACCAAAACTGACGCAGCGGATTATTAACAAAACGATATGGATTGATGAAAAGTAGCAATCGGTGGATTGAAGATACTGAAAGGCTCAAATTCGTTGATCACAAAGATACCGAATTCTAGCTACCTTCGACACGTTGATCGCGCACGATACCGTGAGAGAAGATCTTCAATTCTTCAAGCGTTGATCAAGCGCACTTGATTCCGCGAATCGGCTTCAACAATCGTTGATTCGAGCGCACTCGAATAACCGAAAGTGGAGATAGGAGATTACACTCAACTACCAATTTAAGATGAAAGCACACAGCAATCAACAAGAAATTTTATTCAAAAATCGACCTCTTTAAAATGTACAACACACTCGCTATTTATAGAGTTTTTGACCCTGACCCTTAAGTCGTACATGACTCACGACTTACCCATAGGTCGGCGTTGACTCATCAGCAAACGCGACTCAACAAACACACGACTTAAGCATGCAACGACTCAACAACTCAGCTACATCACAACACACCAACTCAATAACATACTGACCTACGACTTTCCAACGGTTCAATGCTCTACCGACTCAACATTTGAACGACTCATCCCAACAAAACTGGCCGATGCAATGACTTAATGACTCAACCAATTACAACACTTAACCCGTATACGACCCATCTTCCAAGCGACTCAACTCCCAGCGCCTTAACTCCTCCGAGTGACTTGAGGCTTCATTAGGCCGTGGCGTATTTTCACTTGATTCCTTAGGTCGCGGTCGACCTAAAACATGCTTCGGTTTATTTAACTCGTTGTTAACTCGTGGCCGACTTAAATCCGAGGCTTCCTCCACAAAACTTAAGGTGTTGTTAACCCGTGACTTGTTATTACGTGATTCATTAGGTCGGAGACGACCTATAACTTCCTTTTTAAGTCGTGGATGACTCAAGTTAGGTCGTGGACGACTCATAGCTGCTGTGTCGTTAGGTCGTATACGACCCCTCAAATCTGAGCAACTTAAGTCCCTATTAACTCGTATCTCCTTCTCTTCATTCTTGTTAAGTCGTAGCTCTTTCCTCCAAGCTTTGTTAAGTCGTAGATGACTTAAACTTCCTGAATGACTCAACGACATAGCCTTGTCCAAACGACTTAAAGTTCTTGAATCATTTAAACTTGTTGATTCCGTAGTTCGCGCTGCATCGCATTAATATTAATATTTTATATTGAACATTATCATCTATTTATATTTTATATTTTTAGACTTTGATCTTATTTTAAACACTATCATCCATATGTATTTATTTATCAAATGTTAGCAATATAAAGCATTCAAATTTAATTATATGAGTTAAATTTTATTAATAATATTGTTAAGAAACTTATTTTAGAATTTCAAACATTATTATCTATATGTATTATTTTATACTAAATATAAACAAAGTAAAGTATTTTAATTAAATTATATAAGACAAATTTGATTATAAATACTATTAAGAGATTTTATTTTAAATTCACATAGTCCAATTTCTTTTTTTATTTCAAATACAAATCCATATGAACGAATAGCAGTTATTTCCAAAATCATGTTCATTTTAATATGATCAGTTCACATTTTATTTAATTAGATGAAATATTTATTAAAATAAACGGGGCCAAAAATCCAGGGTCGTTACACATATTCAAATGCCACAGATCCAAACATCGAACCTAGTTCGCCGGAGCTTATAACACAATTAATTATAACAACACAGTGGAAGAAAAATGAATATCATATAAAATTCCAAATGAGTACAATATCCAATGATACAACAATGACATCAATTATCAGAGATACAGTGAATATCGGAAAACAATAAACAACAGCGGAAAACAGATAGTCAAGGGCTAACTTCAATCCAATGCTCCCAAAGCTAAAACTCCAAACCACAAGCTCGAACCACCATCAAGTTTCAACAAGCTAAGCAAGTCTCGTCGATGAATCCAAAGACTCCAATATCCAAGATCTCCAAAGAATACCAAAGAGAAAGCTAAAAGCTACCGAATCGATATCTATATCTACTATTTGAAAAACCCAACTCTAGACTGCCCGTGTGGAAAATTTTGGGCACCCAGAGTTTAGGAAGAGAACAATAAACTCCGGGTCAGTCATGGGACTGGTATGAGCAAACAAAAACAGTTGGTCTTTAAAACAAACAACAAGATACTTAAAATAAATCCGCAATGCTTTTTAAAAAATGGAACTACCATAAGGCCTCCCGACACACACACAATGCAATCGCACACGTGGGCGAGATTTCTCCTTATGATAGTCAAACATGCTTACTACGCAAAAATCATTTTTTTATATTATTATTAGTGCATAGTGGAAAACATTTCGAAAGTATAATATTAATCTTAGCCAGCATAGGTACCATTATACTATGCCTACTATAGCTACCATGTTAGATGGCAGGTTCTACAACTAAAACCGTACAAGGCGCCTATTCAAGAATGGATTTCCAACAAATGCTCAGGCTAAGGAACTTCCTGGGCCACATGGGTACGCCTCTTGAGGGACGCCCCGAGAACCTAACCGGATCTCTTCCAACACAAGGCCGGGTTACCTCTATAACTAGGTAACTACTGACACGAGTATGCCACCCCCGGTCGTAACGGACCTTTATCCGAGCGCTCAATATCAACAAACACAAAGTAATGTATTTGCAGTAACCACATGGGTTAAATATCTGGGCTCCATACCATTATATCACCTCTATCCAGAAGGAAATGAACATACCCTTAAGGGGCGCTACCCCCAAATAACCTTGCTACATTCTTCCTATTTCGACCATTCCGGGTTGTGAAATTCGACGAAGTCTCGTCCACAAAGCTATGCTTTTTACAAAGCCATGCTTTGATCAACAAATGATCAGCAGCACTTCGTATGCCACATTACCAAATTGGGAATGTATCATTAGTAACCATCAACTACATAACCTCTGAGCTCGTACGTCTCAGAGAAGGGTGTTAAGCTAAGAGAATAAATCTCCGCCACCAAACAGAAATATATTTGATAGAAACCGGTTTTACATCTCAAAGTGTAATGTAAGACACACATCCATACAAGTCTGTTCCGGGTTCGAACAGAACCGAAGGGAATTCCGAAGAAGCCCTTGCAAATCCGGGAATCCACAATCCTGATCGGACTTCCCATCACTTAGGGAATCTCCATACCGTAGCTACTCGGTGCAGAGACAATCGATAGGTCATCCTATCGTCCTCGCATAAACCCGGTCTTCACCACCGGTCTTCAAATGCTATCCATAACATCGTATCATTATTCGGAATGGGTTATATGACACAAAGGTCCTCTCCCGGCTAAACCGAATAATGATCACAATATTTAAAAACATATCGATAATGGATTTCAGTTAAGTCACAAGTTTAAAATACAAAACTTTCTTTCAAATGGTTAAAACAAATTACCATTCCCAATCTTTTAAACCAAAAAGATTCATTTTCAAAACCTTCAATGGGTTAAACAATTTCCACATTTAAATCTTTTAAACAAAAGATTCACTTTTAGAACTCCTTTCAATTTTAAACAAGGTTCATCAATCTTTGACAAAGATTCATTCATAGCGTTTCAAAACAATTTCATTTCAAATTTAAAATATTTTCATCATAATTTGGAAATTCTTTCCTTATATAAAAACTATTATTATTAAAACCACTTGTTTCCGTTTCAGAAAACCCGATTCTAATTGCACGAGTTAAGACCTTTCAAATATAAACCTGGGTTAAAATCAATTTCTCAAAACCATACTTTTAAAATGGTTTTAAAACAAACATAAACATATTTATAGCTTGTATAACCTTTTTACGTCATAAATTCAAAATAGAATTCAATTTCAATTTTTGAATTCAAACTTTAAATCAAATTTCCAAAACTAAATCTAGTTATTCAAAAATAACTTTTATCTTTGAAATTCCTTTCCAAAAGCTTTTCACTTTAAACCCAATTCATATCCAAAACCATTTGGATTTCAATTTTAAAATTATATTCAAATATCTTGTGATTTAACCGATTTCCACGTGAAATCCATATTTGTGTGTGTATAGTGTAGTCCAGGGTTTTACACGATAAAGTGCAACATCATCAATCATCACGTCATTAATCATCACAGATACAATCATAGTAATATCGATAAGCAGTATAATCCTATAACGCTTATCTATATACACAAAATCACAAATAGATAACATAAATGCATTGCAGATACACAAATTATATTCCACAGCTCAATCACATTACATAACATCACATAGCAGGAATGTCACGCAATTTAAACATTCCATATCATCCAAACAACCATAAGTACGATCAATAAGTCATCTGATTAATTTAAATCAGATTGGTCACTCATGAATAAATTTCTAATCATGGTTAATGTAACGAGACGGATTTTGCCCGCTCGAAAATCGACATCCATACTTCAAATCGTATTCGAATGCCATAGATTCGACCGTTCAACTCCGATTCGCCGGAGCTTATAACAACATTAAGTAAATAACACAGCGGAAAAAAAAAGAATAATACATTGATATAGAGCTTTGATACAATATCTGATACAACAGATGATCCAATAGATATCAATATACATCAGAGATATGATACAATAAAACAGCAGCGGAAAACAAAATAGATGACAACATCTAGCAGTGGAACAATAACTCTAAGATAGTCTTCAAAAGAGAACTCCGAGAACTGCAACTCCATCTCCAAGAATCAATCCAGCAATAGCTCGAACTCCCAATAACGATGCACCAAGCTAAGCAAGAATGGTGTGATCCAAAGACTGAACTAACTCCAGATAATTCACTGAACCTAACTATCTGTAAAACCTAACTCTAGACTGCTCGTGTAGAAAATAATGAGTACCCAGAGTTTAGGAAAGAAACGATAAACTCCGGATCAGTCGTGGGACTGGTGTGAGCAACAAAAACAGTTTATCTTTTAAAACATTCAACAAAAAATTTCAAAGTCAATTCGCAATGTGTTTTTAAAAATGAGACTACCATAAGGCCTCCCGCACACACACACAATGCAAACGCAGAATCGGAGGAGATTTCTCCTTATGATAGTCAAAGATGCTTGATACGCATTAAAAAGAAACATTTAATATTATTACTAGTGCATAGTGTAGGAAAAATTCATTTCGAAAATAAAGATATAAATCTTAGCCAGCATAGACATTTCGCACTTATGCCTACTATAGCTACCATGTTCAATAGCAGGTTACCGCAACATTCCATGGCAGGTTATACAACTAAAACCGTACAAGTCTCGTATTGTTTCTTTGGATTTCCAACGAATGATCAGGCCAAGGAACTACCCATTGCCACATGAGAATGCCTCTGGATGGACATCCCCGAGAACCAAACCGGATCTCTACCAACACAAGGCCGGGTTACCCCTAACTGAGTAACAACTGACCGAATATGCCATCCCCCGGTCCTTTGGGACCTTTAACCGAGCGCTCGTAATCAATTCACACAATCATAAAGTGTTTTCGACATGAGTAAGTATCTGGGCTTCATACCATGATACCACCCTTTTCCAGAAGGAAATGCACACATCCTAAAGGGCGCTACCCCTCATAACCTTGCTGCATCTTTCCTGTTTTGACCATTCCCGAGGTGTGAGGCTCGACGAAGTCACGTCCACAAAAACATACTTTATACAAAAGCCATGCTTTGGGTCAACAAATGATCATAGAAATGATCACAAAGATAGACGATCAAATAAAAGATCCTATCACAAATAATCAACACAATGATCATTTCACAGCAACACTCAGCATGTCACATTACCAAATTGGGAATATATCGCTGATAACCATCAACTATATAACCTCTGAGCTCGTACGTCTTAGAGAAGGGTGTTAAGCTAAAAGAATAAATTCTTCGCCAACCAACAGAAATATATTTGAAAGAAATCGGCTTTATATCTCAATTTGTAATGTCAGACATACAATCCATACAAGTCTGTTCCGGGCTCGAACAGAACCGAAGGCACTTACAAAGAAGTCCTTGCAATCCGGATATTCACAATCCCGATCGGATTTGCCATCACTTAGGGAGTTTCTATACCGGCGCGACTCGGTGCAGAAACAATCGATAGGTCATCCTATCGCTTTCGCAAATACCCGGTCTTCATCACCGGTCTTCAAATGCTATCCATAACGTCAAATCACATATTCGGAATGGGTTATACGACACAAAGGTCCTTTCCCGGCTAAACCGAATAGTGAGCACGATATTTCAAAAATAAATGGATAATGGGATTTCAATTAAGTCACAACTTATTACCCAAAACTTTTCTTCAAATGGCTTAACATATTACCATTTTCAATCTTTAAACAAAAAGATTCATATTCACAACCTTTAACGGTTTTAAACAATTTTCACATTTTAATCTTTTAAATAAAAGATTCATTCACAGATTTTCCAAATCAATTTTCATTTCAATTTGATTAACTCGTTAAATCTTTAAATCAAAGATTTAACTTATAGCCTTCAAAACAATTTCATTTCAATTTGATTTAAAAAAATCATCAATTTAAATCTATTAAAAATAAACAGATTTAATTCATAGCTTTCAAAAAGAATTCATTCATAACTTGGAAAACCATTTTTCAACTCAATCTTGAAATTCCTTTAATTAAACTGGAATCTCAGTTCTTATCTAAAAGTGTTTATCATTTGAAAACAACAGTTTTCATTTTGGAAATCTGATTCATTTATACGAGTTGAAATCCTTGGGTTAAATTCAAATTCTCAAAAATAATACTTTAAAAATGATTTAACTCATAATGACTAGTATAATATCACTAATCCCTAGTTTCAAATTACAGAATTCTATTTGAATATTGAATTCAAATTTAAATTAAAGTATTTAAATTCCAACACTTAATCCAGTTATTCAAAATAAATTTCCATCTTTGAAATTCCATTTCAAAAGCTTTTCACTTCTATTCCAATTCCATTTCCAAAACATTTGAATTTAAAAATTCAAATTTTAAACTATTTCAAAAATCTGTGACTTAATCGATTTCCTCGTGAAATCCATAATGGTGTGTGTATAAGTGTGGTCCAGGGGTTTAACACAATAGTGCAACATCATTCAATCATCATAGATCAAAACACAGAAATGTAGTTGATAAGCGATATAAATTATAACGCTCATCGCCCATTCACAGATTCACAGATAATATACAGATGCAAATAAATACACACAGTTCAATCTACAGAACAAAATATCACAAATCAGATAGGATAATCAATTCAAGGCATCACATATAATACGATCATTCATAAGTAATTCAAGCATCCAATATTCATTTACAAACATGATTTATTAATCGTTTAATCCTATGTAATTAAATTTATCTCAAATTAATTACTTATGAATTTATTATCCAATTCTGATTAGATTATTTTCATTAAGTAATTACATTTAAATCATTTATAATTGATTATCTAATTTATTTAATCCAATAAATCATTAACATTAATCACTTTAAATCAATTACTTAATAATCCTTAGTTAATTATCCTTATTAACTAATAATATTTCTTAATCACTTTCTTAAGAATTATCTTAGATTAATTCATTATAAATCATTTCTAATTATAAATTAATCTAAATTATTTATTTATAAATTAAATTAATCATTCTTTAATTACCATATTAATTTATTCATTTTATTACCTTAATTATCTTTAAGATAACAAATTTCTTTATTAATGATTTCATTAATCATTTAAGTGTAATTTAAACATTACACTTTTAAATTTAAATTTAAATTCCATTTTGAATTTAAGATTCAAAATGAACATATATTTAAACATTAACCAATCTAAATATTGATTTATAAACCTTAAAATAAATGTAAAGAATATTTATTATTTACCTAGGAAACCTATATAAGAAAAGCCTTTGAATTAATTTACTTAAATTTTAAGCATTTAAATCACATTACATTTTAACTTGCAATTTCAAGTTTAAAACCAAACATTTAACCTTCCATTAGAAATTCTTTTATAAAATAACTTTATCAAAAATCAAGTTTAAACATTTGTTTGGAACAAATTTACTTTCTTTTAAAAAGCTATTTTAATTTGAACTTGTTTAAAAACACATTCATGTTTAAAACAAATTTAAAAACCAACTTTTTTTTTCCAGAAAACTGTCAGGTTTTAAACAAGAACCTGAAACAAACATTGACCCAAAGCAATTCTCATCTGCTTCGAGTCAAATATGCATTTTCACGTGTTCAAACTCGAGCTTCCCCTTTCTTTCTTCTTCTTCTCTTTTTCTGTTCTTCCAGATCCAAGTGTGCACGGTACACGTGCGCATCGCCGTTGACCATCTTCTGGCCTCACCGCGACGTCAAGCATATCGACCATCCCCCCCCCCCCCCCGAGCACGTTCTGATCCCTCGAACTTCACCATTGCCTCAAAATCGAAATCGAGGCAAAATCCCAAACCTGGAAACGAAAGTACCCACCACCATCCAAACCTGGCAGCGCCCCGTTCGCCACGCCCCGACCACCAGGCACCTCGCCATCGTTCCCGAAGCTACGCCGCACCTTCTAGCAACCACGGCACCAATCGCGATCGACCCCGATTGCGTCACGACGTCGTGAAACCCATTCGAAAACTCGGCAATAAAACAGGCTGTTAAACCCTATCTTCGATTCGTTCAACCAATTCGTGAATTAGAAAATTTATTCAACAATTTTCCTGATATCCTCCATGTTCAAACTTGCTTCCAGCACAACCATACCATTTAAAATCGATTTGATCCTCAGGAAATGGTTAAAATACAAGAATTGTTCAACTATGAACTGCTCCTAGAATGCTTAGCTAAAAATCCTCAAATTCGTTTTAAAATTCCTATCTTTGAATGTAGATTCGAGTTATATAATTGAATCAATGTTTTGTGATACTGGAAATTTCCAGAAACAAAGTACTTTACTGAAAAAAACTTGAGCTTTCATTCTATATGCATTTTTATGTTATGCAATTATTTTTAGATGGCAACTCAAACTAAAACATACATATTTGTTTTTGGAAGCAAGGCTTAACATTGATCAGAGAGGAAGAAATGAAATTTTTCTTGGTGATCTGATACTCTGGAACTAAGCAGAGAGATGAACAACATAGATACACAGAGCCAATGCAACAAATTTTCAGGTAGAAAACTAATTGCTACTCACAAATATACCTATATATGTCTAAGCAACAGTTTTATATTTTAAAAGTATCTATAAAGAATAAGTTACTCACCTTAGTTAACAAAGAACACTACAGGCTTTTCTTTTATTTTCCTGGAACTGTAAATTTGGAATTTTGCTTTGCTAATGAAGTTGAACTCTTTGCATGCTTGATACTTATTACAGCTTCGAAAATATTTGAAGAATTTGAGAAAATGTTTACAAGTATGCTCAGCCTTGTGATCGAAAGCTGTACACATATAGAAAGAAAGAGGTGTGCAGGTACAAGATTTTCTTTTATTTGGTCAGGGATATTTCTTTCTTATGGAGGCTGAGGTGATGTGGTATGGTGTGCTATAAGGTCATGCATTAATTTCTTGTACAAATATATATTCATTTCTTGGCACAAAAATAAGGCAGAGTTATCTTCTTAATAGGGTGGCTGAAGATGCTTTGTTCCCATGCTTCTTATTCTTTTATGTTTACAGCCCATGCTTATGTACCTCTTATTTTAGTTATGTTTTGTTTGTACTTATTTATGCATATGTTTATTATTATTTTTATTTGATTTTATTTTTATTTTACTTCTATTTTTAGTTTAAATATTTATCATGAATTTTACTTTAATAATTATTGTTTTATTTTTTCTATATACACATACATATATAACTCAAATTATCATCATTTATAAATTTTTAAATCAATTTATTTATTTATTTTTATACTTGTGTCTAAAGTATATTATTTATTTTTTTCAAAATCATTTATTTAAGAATTTATTTAAAATCCAATATATACATATATATTCACATATATACATATTTTCAAATCCATATGACTTTATATATTTTCTATTTGAATCGAGGAAACTCGCTTCCATTTATAATTAATTTTACAAATTTTTATTCAAAATTTCATTTAATTATCAATTTAAATTAAATTAAAAATCTAGGGTCGTTACAAACTTCCCCCCTTAAAAGAATTTCGTCCTCGAAATTCGCAGGCACGAAAACAACACAGAGATAGACAGATTCGATCTCCTATAATTCCTCAAACACAAGATATGGATTCCAAACTCAAGTCGGAATATCTCAGAATACATACCAATTTGTCCATCTTTGGACTTTGATTAACCTGAGAAATTACAACAGAATTTCAAAATTTGGTTTTAAACAAAATGGTTTCATCGATTCAATTCAAATTATCCTTCATATTCTATTAATCAATTTAACTCAATTCAAAATTTCCAGTTTATTCAAATTTCCTATTTATTTAAATTTTTAATTTCAAATTCCAAATTCAGTAGAGTTTTAAATCGAAAAACTAATAAGAAACTGATGAAATACGGAGAAAGAATTTCTTACAACGATTCGTAGAGCATCACCACACCAAAACTTCTTCTTGAGCTGTCACGAAGAAATCAAAAGAATTTGGAAACGAATCAAAGAAAATTGATAAGAAAGTTTGTTTCCACTGTTACAGAGTATCGACTAATTATAGTCGTATTTCCCTGACCCCTATCTCGTTTTCTTCTTGTACTCATACTTACTATCAGTGGATAGTAAGAGAATTTACTGAGGCATTCAAACGGATATCTTAGGGATATACTCATTCTAAGGTTTACTTCACCCTATCTCTAATGAGCTACTTAATGTGTTATACTCCTGAGCTAAAGTTTAACCCTTAGCTCTGATACCAAAATTGTAACGAGACGGATTTTGCCCGCTCGAAAATCGACATCCATACTTCAAATCGTATTCGAATGCCATAGATTCGACCGTTCAAATCCGATTCGCCGAAGCTTATAACAACATTAAGTAAATAACACAGCGGAAAAAAAAGAATAATACATTGATATACAGCTTTGATACAATATCTGATACAACAGATGATCCAATAGATATCAATATACATCAGAGATATGATACAATAAAACAGTAGCGGAAAAGAAAATAGATGACAACATCTAGCAGTGGAACAATAACTCTAAGATAGTCTTCAAAAGAGAACTCCGAGAACTGCAACTCCATCTCCAAGAATCAATCCAGCAATAGCTCGAACTCCCAATAACGATGCACCAAGCTAAGCAAGAATGGTGTGATCCAAAGACTGAACTAGCTCCAGATAATTCACTGAACCTAACTATCTGTAAAACCTAACTCTAGACTGCTCGTGTAGAAAATAATGAGCACCCAGAGTTTAGGAAAGAAATGATAAACTCCGGATCAGTTGTGGGACTGGTGTGAGCAACAAAAACAGTTTATCTTTTATAACATTCAACAAAAGATTTTCAAAGTCAATTCGCAATGTTTTTTTAAAAATGAGACTACCATAAGGCCTCCCGCACACACACACAATGCAAACGCAGAATCGGAGGAGATTTCTCCTTATGATAGTGAAAGATGCTTGATACGCATTAAAAAGAAACATTTAATATTATTACTAGTGCATAGTGTAGGAAAAATTCATTTCGAAAATAAAGATATAAATCTTAGCCAGCATAGACATTTCGCACTTATGCCTACTATAACTACCATGTTCAATAGCAGGTTACCGCCACATTCCATGGCAGGTTATACAACTAAAACCGTACAAGTCTCGTATTGTTTCTTTGGATTTCCAACGAATGATCAGGCCAAGGAACTTCCCATTGCCACATGAGAATGCCTCTGGATGGACATCCCCGAGAACCAAACCGGATCTCTACCAACACAAGGCCGGGTTACCCCTAATTGAGTAACAACTGACCGAATATGCCATCCCCCGGTCCTTTGGGACCTTTAACCGAGCGCTCGTAATCAATTCACACAATCATAAAGTGTTTTCAACATGAGTAAGTATCTAGGCTCCATACCATGATACCACCCTTTTCCAGAAGGAAATGCACACATCCTAAAGGGCGCTACCCCTCATAACCTTGCTGCATCTTTCCTGTTTTGACCATTCCCGAGGTGTGAGGCTCGACGAAGTCACGTCCACAAAAACATACTTTATACAAAAGCCATGCTTTGGGTCAACAAATGATCATAGAAATGATCACAAAGATAGACGATCAAATAAAAGATCCTATCACAAATAATCAACACAATGATCATTTCACAGCAACACTCAGCATGTCACATTATCAAATTGGGAATATATCGCTGATAACCATCAACTATATAACCTCTGAGCTCGTACGTCTCAGAGAAGAGTGTTAAGCTAAAAGAATAAATTCTTCGCCACCAACAGAAATATATTTGAAAGAAATCGGCTTTATATCTCAATTTGTAATGTCAGACATACAATCCATACAAGTCTGTTTCGGGCTCGAATAGAACCGAAGGCACTTACAAAGAAGTCCTTGCAATCCGGATATTCACAATCCCGATCGGATTTCCCACCACTTAGGGAGTTTCTATACCGGCGCGACTCGGTGCAGAAACAATCGATAGGTCATCCTATCGCTTTCGCAAATACCCGGTCTTCATCACCGGTCTTCAAATGCTATCCATAACGTCAAATCACATATTCGGAATGGGTTGTACGACACAAAGGTCCTTTCCCGGCTAAACCGAATAGTGAGCACGATATTTCAAAAATAAATGGATAATGGGATTTCAATTAAGTCACAACTTATTACCCAAAACTTTTCTTCAAATGGCTTAACAAATTACCATTTTCAATCTTTAAACAAAAAGATTCATTTTCACAACCTTTAACGGTTTTAAACAATTTTCACATTTTGATCTTTTAAATAAAAGATTCATTCACAGATTTTCCAAATCAATTTTCATTTCAATTTGATTAACTCGTTAAATCTTTAAATCAAAGATTTAACTTATAGCCTTCAAAACAATTTCATTTCAATTTGATTTAAACAAATCATCAATTTAAATCTATTAAAAATAAACAGATTTAATTCATAGCTTTCAAAAAGAATTCATTCATAACTTGGAAAACCATTTTTCAACTCAATCTTGAAATTCCTTTAATTAAACTGGAATCTCAGTTCTTATCTAAAAGTGTTTATCAATTGAAAACAACAGTTTTCATTTTGGAAATCTGATTCATTTATACGAGTTGAAATCCTTGGGTTAAATTCAAATTCTCAAAAATAATACTTTAAAAATGATTTAACTCATAATGACTAGTATAATATCATTAATCTCTTGTTTCAAATTACAGAATTCAATTTGAATTCAAATTTAAATTAAAGTATTTAAATTCCAACACTTAATCCAGTTATTCAAAATAAATTTCCATCTTTGAAATTCCATTTCAAAAGCTTTTCACTTCTATTCCAATTCTATTTCCAAAACATTTGAATTTAAAAATTCAAATTTTAAACTGTTTCAAAAATCTGTGACTTAATCGATTTCCTCGTGAAATCCATATTGGTGTGTGTATAAGTGTGGTCCAGGGGTTTAACACAATAGTGCAACATCATTCAATCATCATAGATCAAAACACAGAAATGTAGTTGATAAGCGATATAAATTATAACGCTCATCGCCCATTCACAGATTCACAGATAATATACAGATGCAAATAAATACACACAGTTCAATCTACAGAACAAAATATCACAAATCAGATAGGATAATCAATTCAAGGCATCATATATAATACGATCATTCATAAGTAATTCAAGCATCCAATAATCATTTGCAAACATGATTTATTAATCGTTTAATCCTATGTAATTTAATTTATCTCAAATTAATTACTTATGAATTTATTATCCAATTCTGAGTAGATTATTTTCATTAAGTAATTACATTTAAATCGTTTATAATTGATTATCTAATTTATTTAATCCAATAAATCATTAACATTAATCACTTTAAATCAATTACTTAATAATCCTTAGTTAATTATCCTTATTAACTAATAATATTTCTTAATCACTTTCTTAAGAATTATCTTTGATTAATTCATTATAAATCATTTCTAATTATAAATTAATCTAAATTATTTATTTATAAATTAAATAAATCATTCTTTAATTACCATATTAATTTATTCATTTTATTACCTTAATTATCTCTAAGATAACAAATTTCTTTATTAATGATTTCATTAATCATTTAAGTGTAATTTAAACATTACACTTTTAAATTTAAATTTAAATTCCATTTTGAATTTAAGATTCAAAATGAACATATATTTAAACATTAACCATTCTAAATATTGATTTATAAACCTTAAAATAAATGTAAAGAATATTTATTATTTACATAGGAAACCTATATAAGAAAAGCCTTTGAATTAATTTACTTAAATTTTAAGCTTTTAAATCACATTACATTTTAACTTGCAATTTCAAGTTTAAAACCAAACATTTAACCTTCCATTAGAAATTCTTTTATAAAATAACTTTATCAAAAATCAAGTTTAAACATTTGTTTGGAACAAATTTACTTTCTTTTAAAAAGCTATTTTAATTTGAACTTGTTTAAAAACACATTCATGTTTAAAACAAATTTAAAAACCAACTTTTTTTTTTCCAGAAAACTGTCAGGTTTTAAACAAGAACCTGAAACAAACATTGACCCAAAGCAATTCTCATCTGCTTCGAGTCAAATATGCTTTTTCACGTGTTCAAACTCGAGCTTCCCCTTTCTTTCTTCTTCTTCTCTTTTTCTGTTCTTCCAGATCCAAGTGTGCACGGTACACGTGCACATCGCCGTTGACCATCTTCTGGCCTCACCGTGACGTCAAGCATATCGACCATCCCCCCCGAGCACGTTCTGATCCCTCGAACTTCACCGTTGCCTCAAAATCGAAATTGAGGCAAAATCCCAAACCTGGAAACGAAAGTACCCACCACCATCCAAACCTGGCAGCGCCCCGTTCGCCACGCCCCGACCACCAGGCACCTCGCCATCGTTCCCGAAGCTACGCCGCACCTTCTAGCAACCACGGCACCAATCGCGATCGACCCCGATTGCGTCACGACGTCGTGAAACCCATTCGAAAACTCGGCGATAAATCATGCTGTTAAACCCTGTCTTCGATTCGTTCA
Organism: Allium cepa; assembly: GCA_030765085.1. Lineage (NCBI taxonomy): Eukaryota > Viridiplantae > Streptophyta > Magnoliopsida > Asparagales > Amaryllidaceae > Allium > Allium cepa. The sequence goes on from CM060942.1 coordinate 433,257,376, forward strand.
ACCAATTCGTGAATTAGAAAATTTATTCAACAATTTTCCTGATATCCTCCATGTTCAAACTTGCTTCCAGCACAACCATACCATTCAAAATCGATTTGATCCTCAGGAAATGGTTAAAATACAAGAATTGTTCAACTATGAACTGCTCCTAGAATGCTTAGCTAAAAATCCTCAAATTCGTTTTAAAATTCCTATCTTTGAATGTAGATTCGAGTTATATAATTGAATCAATGTTTTGTGATACTGGAAATTTCCAGAAACAAAGTCCTTTACTGAAAAAAACTTGAGCTTTCATTCTATATGCATTTTTATGTTATGCAATTATTTTTAGATGGCAACTCAAACTAAAACATACATATTTGTTTTTGGAAGCAAGGCTTAACATTGATCAGAGAGGAAGAAATGAAATTTTTCTTGGTGATCTGATACTCTGGAACTAAGCAGAGAGATGAACAACATAGATACACAGAGCCAATGCAACAAATTTTCAAGTAGAAAACTAATTGCTACTCACAAATATACCTATATATGTCTAAGCAACAGTTTTATATTTTAAAAGTATCTATAAAGAATAAGTTACTCACCTTAGTTAACAAAGAACACTACAGGCTTTTCTTTTATTTTCCTGGAACTGTAAATTTGGAATTTTTCTTTGCTAATGAAGTTGAACTCTTTGCATGCTTGATACTTATTACAGCTTTGAAAATGTTTGAAGAATTTGAGAAAATGTTTACAAGTATGCTCGGCCTTGTGAACGAAAGCTGTACACATATAGAAAGAAAGAGGTGTGCAGGTACAAGATTATCTTTTATTTGGTCAGGGATATTTCTTTCTTATGGAGGCTGAGGTGATGTGGTATGGTGTGCTATAAGGTCATGCATTAATTGCTTGTACAAATATATATTCATTTCTTGGCACAAAAATATGGCAGAGTTATCTTCTTAATAGGGTGGCTGAAGATGCTTTGTTCCCATGCTTCTTATTCTTTTATGTTTACAGCCCATGCTTATGTACCTCTTATTTTAGTTATGTTTTGTTTGTACTTATTTATGCATATGTTTATTATTATTTTTATTTGATTTTATTTTTATTTTACTTCTATTTTTAGTTTAAATATTTATCATGAATTTTACTTTAATAATTATTGTTTTATTTTTTCTATATACACATACATATATAACTCAAATTATCATCATTTATAAATTTTTAAATCAATTTATTTATTTATTTTTATACTTGTGTCTAAAGTATATTATTTATTTTTTTCAAAATCATTTATTTAAGAATTTATTTAAAATCCAATATATACATATATATTCACATATATACATATTTTCAAATCCATATGACTTTATATATTTTCTATTTGAATCGAGGAAACTCGCTTCCATTTATAATTAATTTTATAAATTTTTATTCAAAATTTCATTTAATTATCAATTTAAATTAAATTAAAAATCTAGGGTCGTTACAGTTAACTAATAACTAGTTTATTACAAACCATTATTATTAATTATTCTTTAATTAATCATTAATTAACCTTTAATTAATAATAATCCTTTGATTAATTATCCTTAATTAATTACAAAATTTAATTAATTAATCCTTAATTAATAAGCATTATTTTGATAAATTAATTAACCTTTAATTAATTTATCACATTAATTAATTATCCTTAATTAATTATAATAAGTGATTATTCTAAAATCATTAAGTCATCGTTAACCACAAATTAACTGGCAATTAATTTACCTTAATTAATTACCTTAATAAACAAACCCTTATTTATTAATTAAATCTTAATTAAAATTAATTATGCTTAATTGATTATTCTTAATTTAATTACCCTAATTAATTAGCCACATCAATTAATTATGCTTAAAGGTAATTAACCTTTAATATTTGATTAATAAATCTTTAATCTTTAATCATCTATTCTTGATTACTTTCACTAAGTAATTATTATTTTTATTAAAATCATTCATTAATTACTTGGTTAATTAACTTTAATTTTCAATTAATTACTTTAATTAACGAATCCTCAATTATTAATTAATTAGATCTTAATTATAACTAATTCTTCTTTAATTCACCCTTAATTAATAAATCACACATAATTTATTACCCTTTCAATAGTTAAGTAAATAAACTTTTGATAAACTACATTAAGAAATTAATTAATACTTTTTGATTAAAACTTAATACACCAATTTGAATTTATAAACAAATCAATCTTTAATAAAATAATATTTAAATTCCAAAACCATTTCTTAGTTAAGGTTTCTTATATACTTATTTCAAGCACTTGTTAAATTCAAGTATTTTCAAATCCCATTTAAGATACTTAGAAATATATTTATTATACTCATATAAATTTTTTTCTCAAAATCAATTTATTTCCAAAACAATTTTAATATACTTCACCTTTTACCTTCGAAAACTTGTTCATGTATTTTATTTTTAGTTAAAAACCTTGGTGCACTATTTGTTTTATAAATTTAAAACCTGGTACAGATTATATTTCAAAATTTTGAAACCTGTACATATTTTCATTCTTTAAATTTTTAAAACCTACTGCCTATCAAGCAGACCCAAGCCAATTTGACTTTTACCCGAGACTTGCTTCGAGTCGTTACCCTACTCCTTTTGCTGTGAGTCACTCGTGCTACCCACTCGAGAACAACACGAGTTCCCCCATTCTTCTCCAACCACCATATTTCAATATGCACAGAGACACACGCGTGCATATGTATAGGGACTCCATTCGACTTCGATCATCGCCGATCACCCACCCCCCCAAGTCGTCGACAACAACACAAAGCGCTCCACAAACCCAGATCATCGAACTTGACCATGAATTGAAATCGAGTAGTTCAACACCGTGCAACCAAACCCAGTCAAACAAAATGCCTCGCCGACGTCACTTCTGACCATCAGAAATCACGCCCACCATTATGAACCCTCGTCATGCTTCAACTATTTAATTCCACCACCTACAACAATGTCCGGTTCACCGTAGTCGACGTACGAAAATGGCAAACTTCGTCAATCAAAAATGGGTGTAAAACCCTATTTCATCCTTGCACCTCCATCTTAACGATCAGAAAATTTTCCGATCATTTTTGCCGAGATCCCCAATCTTTAAACATGTGTTCGTCGACGGAAATTCTATCGGTTTAGAAACTGTCGAACGAATTTAAATTAAAAATAACCGCAAGCGCACGGTGTACGAATGTAGCACACGGCGAATACGGGTCGATCCACAGGGAATTGATGATTTTAAAATTCTATTCAATCAAATTATACCGAAGTCGAGAGTGAATAGTTAGAAATGTAAGAAACTAACCAAAACTAGCAAAAGAAAATGATAAAAATATGAGAGTTAAAAGAACAATTTAGAGATAAATCCACTCTCTAGATCATATAAATCAACAAAATGAAGTTATGATCTCTCTTTTCTTGTCATTAATGAATTAGTTGATGTGCTTATCATAAGTATGGTATATTTGTGCTATTAATTAGCTCAATATAAACCATCAAACTATAACACAACCACTAATACACATTTAACTCTCATGAAATATGACAACAAAGTTGAAATAAAAATCTATTTTAAGCGTAGCCTATTAACTATTTTTTAGAAATATAGGCTATCAAATTTCAATTTCAACATTCACTTCTTTGCCATAATCATATTTAGATGAAGTGGCAATTTGTGTTATGTTTGTTTAAGCATAGCCTATTTGTTATGAACAACATAGACTATCAAATTCAAAGCTAAACAACAGCATTAAACCACTTCAATTGTTTCCATTAAAGCACAAAAGGAGAGCATAAACATCGAAATGTTGCATCTACATACTAGAGAGCTTCATTACCCCTAAATTGTAGGGATTAAGCTCTCATATTTGTTATCAAATCAACAAATGAAGAAAGCAACATGAAATGAAAAAGAAAGGAAAATGAAAGCTAATGGAAAAGACAACTATTCTAATTGCATAAAGGAAAATCTACACTACTTGCATAAAAGGAAATGAACATGCAATTAAAAAGAAATAATAATTAACATTGCATAAAAGAAAAGAATTACATAAGAGAGGAAATGGCTAAGTAGCCATGGAAAGAAAAAAGAGATTTGATTTATTTTCTAAACTAAAACTAACTAACTAAGAGGAGGATGACTACATGAAACATAAGGGGTATTTATACAAGTTAGAAACCCTAATGCATATTTTTGGGGAGTACCCAAAATGCCCTTGGAGGAAGTGTGGTGGCCAAGTTATCATTAGCTTTAATAATCCCCCACTTAAATGTACATGAAGCTTTAAATGTCTTTTAGCATGTGCATTAGCCTTTAATTTGTACATTAGGTAGTGGGTAGGTGGGGTCCTCCATGTTCTTCACTTTGAATTATTTCCATCTTCATTCCTTTGTATTCATTTTGTGCATGCATATTCCTTCATGAACCCACTTGTAATTGAGTGTAATTTCCTACAAAATAATATAAAAATTTCCAATTAAATGTTCTCAAATTAATATATGCACAAAAATGACCATTTTGCCCCTGGATGAAGATGAATATGTGACAATTTCAAGTAATATGAATTTTGGTTTAAACAAGTTAAAATACCCAATATGATCATTTATTTAATTTAAATAGAATAAATATGGTGGTAAAAATATGCACATCTACGTGCACATCAACATGCTTCAGTAAAAATTTCGAGGCCAATTACTGCGCCAATTACCAAAAAATACCCGATATCCATATAACGCTAACTCTCGATCTCTCGTTATTTATATGCCTAAAAATCGTGATTTTCATTTCAAAATTCCTAGTTTTCAATAGCATAACAGATTATATACCTGAAACAAACTATTCATATGATCGAAATTTTGATAAATTTTCACAAGAACTGTTCTTCTTCCTTTATTTAAACCAGCTACATGTTAAATTTATAAAAAAACATTTTTGAAATGGTTGTTTTTATATAACTAATGAATTTGGTATACATATTATAGTCCAAAGAGACTCAGGGAAGAAGATTTGAAATTTTTTTCCAGTTTGAAAACCTGAACAACAAAGAACAGAGCCTAATATAGAAATGCATATCTTTATCCCTCAACATATGCATACATGCAAGCATAACCAAAGCATCAATCAAGCATATTTGAGAGGAAATTTCACAGATCATTCAAAAATATATCAGGTTGGGTTTGCTCACCTTAAAGGGTTTGAAAGCAGAGAGTTTTGCCTGGAACTAGCATGCTTTTAAGTTTGAAAATATGGATTTTTTAAAATCTGGAACCAGCTGATGCATTTGATTTTTTTGTTGTTTGATTGAATCTATTCTGGTCACAAGCTTCAGACCTTTGAATTGGAGTCTTGTTTCCAGATTGATGAACTTGAATTTATTTTCTTTTTGATCTAAGTTGTTTGCTTTCTGATTTTCTTTGAATTGCATTATGGGTTATACCTTGCTGTTTAAACCTTCTTCTTTCCTATGTTGAAGTTTGATTCAATCGAAAAAAAATTCTCAGGTTTCTGGTTTACAAGTTTTGAAATGAGAAGAACTGAAATTGCCTTCTCTTTTAATATATTTTAATTAAATTTTTAGTTTCTAATAAACATGCAAGTGCCACTTGTAATGCTAGGTTATAATTATCTTACATTTGTTTGTAAATATAAACACTTGTAAAAAAATAAAAATAATTAAATTTATGTTTAAGTCCCTTTCCATTAATTTATTTACAAATTGCATTTTAAACCTTGTCTTGATTTAATTTATAATTTTTATTTAAATATTTTTGTATCAATTCATCTCTTATGTTTTATAAGTTAACATATGTTTATATTTTCCAATACTTTTATTGTTTCCAACTCAAATTCTATTTATAATCCATTTAATTTCAAATCAATTAATTTTATTTACAATCTTCTGATATATTTATTCATTCAAATTTTCAAATTAATTAAATTCCAAGATATTAACATTTGAATTTCAAATTCACATTTTCAAATTATATTTAAAATTAACATCTATAAACAACTTATACATCTATAAACAACTAATATTTTATAAACAACTAATATTTTATAAAAAACTAATATTTTATTTTGAAAAACTCTATTAAATTCACAATTAATTTCAAAAATTAATTCGATTATCAAATTAGATTGGGCTAAAATCCGGGGATGTTACAGGGCCTTTGTCATAATCCAATAATAGTTCATTCTAGTATTTTAGCAGCAACCATGTTGAGCATGAAAAAAACTTATAAAGTTGATTTCGCTATATACAATAAAATTTATGAAGATCGGTATATTCGATTTTATATCAATTTTTAACATGTTTTGTATTTCGTAGGCACAAAGAGTAAAAACAAAGATCAAATAATACTAACATGTATTAATGCAATACTTTATTTAACTTGTAACATTCTTCTACCACGCGTATATAAACTCATAAAGTATGCATTTATACAATATGATATGCCAAATATATGGCCTTATAATAATTTTTATACAGAGGGGATATTCATACAGGGCAAGCTCGAGTGAAATTGTTTTCATAGCCGAGTTCGAAAAAACTACCTATTATAAAATAGTTGATGTTGTAGGGATTGAACTATAATAAATTATTTTACTAAGTATTGCACAAACCACCTTAGACTGATGTAGCACGATCTACAGAAGTCAAGAGGTTTCGGTTTTAACTCTTAAGTCGTGCACGAGTCAACTTAAGGAATCACGTGAGGAAGGAATACGAGCTAGTGAAGAGGGCATAAGTCGTCTACGACTTAACAAAACTTGGAGGAAAGAGCTACGGCTTAACAAGAAAGAAGAGAAGGAGTTACGACTTAGCAGGAATTTGAGGTGTGCGAGTGAGATGAGTCGTACACGACTCAACGACTCATCCATAAGTCGTGTACGAGTTAACAAGAGCAGAGAAGTGGAAGAAGATGAGTCGTACGGAGTTGACTCGGTTGAAGGGATATACCGCAAGTAAGCTTGGGAGCTTGAGTTGTTGGAAGTATGTTGAGTCGTGACATTTGTTGAGTCGTATGTCGTACACATTGTGATTGTTTTGTTGAGTCGTAAGTCGTCCAGGGACATTATGTTCGTAAGCCGTTGTTCTTGAGTCGTTTGCTCTTGAGTCGTGTAAACTGTGTTGTTTGTTGAGTCGTATCCTACTGAGTCGTCTGAGTTGTAATCTGTTTGTCTAGTTTATTTGATGAGTCGTATGTCATTTATATCTGATGAGTCGTGTCGTATGATAAGTCGTGTGATGTGCTTCGGTCTGTTGTGTTGATAAGTCGGTGACGACTAATGATGAGTCGGGGTTCATGAGTCGGCAACGGCTTATGGAGACAGTTGTAAATGCTATAAATAGCCGTGTGTGTCATTTTGTAAAGGGTTGATTTTTGAAGTAAAATTTCTTGTTGATTGCTTTGAGCTTTCTTCTCCAATTGGTAGTTGAGTGTAATCTCCTATCTCCACTTACGTCATTCGAGTGCGCTCGAATCCACGTTTATTGAAGCCGATTCACAGAATCTAGTGCGCTAGATCAACGTACGAAGAATCGTAGATCTTTGAACACGGTATAGTGCGCTATCAACGTGTTTGAGATAGCTAGAATTCGGTATCTTCGGATCAACGAATTTGGGCATTTCGGTATCTTCATTCCATCGATCGCTACTTTCACCGATTGAAGTTTGTTTTGATTAATCCGCTGCGTCAGTTTTGGTATCAGAGCTGGTTTTAGCCAATCATAGCTAAATCGAGTCTTGGAGCCAAGTGTTGAAGTTGTTCATCGCATTCATATTGAAGTTGCAACAAGAGGGAGAACTTTCGATCCATTCCCTTTTGGATCAAAGTGTTGAAAGTGTTTGAATTTGAAGTAGGCCGTGTATACTAGTGAAGTAGCCGAGCCTAGGGAGGATCATTGGAAGCTTGTTTCGAGCTAAGGAGTTAAGGCCAAGCCTTGTGAAGTTGTGTAGAAGCTTGTGAAGCCGTGATTTGCTTGTGAAGTATCACTTTGGTATCGATTTGTTGAAATTTTGTGAATTTCAATCATGCCGCGAAGGAGAGCTAACCGCCATCAAAATGTTGAAGCTTTGTATCGAAGAGAAGAAGCCGATCAAATGGAGCAACGTATGCGTGAGAAGATTGATGAAGGCATTGGTAGGTTGGAGAAGCTTATGATTGATATGAATCAAAGTAGAAGAAGAAATTCACCTGAATCCATCCGTGGGGGTAGTAGAGTGTCATCACATTCAGAACGGGAGAGGAGAGAAAGTCAAGAGCCTAGGAGTGTTGATAATCGAAGTAGGAGGAATGTTGATGATCATGATAGACGGGATGTTGGTAGTAGGAGTGGTGGTAGAGATGCTGGAGGGCGTGAAAGACAACGATATGCATCAGACTTTGAAGAGGAGTTTGATGGTGAGAGGGGAAGTATTCATTTCAGAGACCGAGATCCGGGACAACGTCAGTATCGGGTTATTGATGATGATCGACGTTGGGAGTCGGGAATGAAGATGGAGATTCTGGAGTTTAAAGGAGGGATGGTAGCTGAAGAATTCTTGGATTGGTTATCTAATGTGGAGGAAATTTTTCACTTTAAGGAGGTTCCTGAGCATAGACGAGTGAAGTTGGTTGCTACTAGGTTGAGGGGGAGAGCATTGGCATGGTGGCAGCAAACTAAACTTACAAGGGAGAGAATGGGAAAGTCAAAGATTGAATCATGGGAGAAGATGAAGAAGTTGATGAGAGCTACATTTTTACCTTACAACTATCAATCACTTATGTACCAGAGGTTACAGAATCTAAGGCAATGGACGAAGTCTGTTAGTGATTATGCTGATGAATTTTACCAACTCATTGCCAGAAATGATATTATGGAGACGGAAGAACAGCTAACTGCTAGATTCGTTGGGGGATTGAGAATGCAGATCCAGGATATGGTTAATATGTTTGATCCTAGATCTGTGGCGGAGGCACATCAAAAGGCGTTGGCTTGGGAAAAGCAAGGAAAGCGTGGAGGAGGTGTGTTTACCAATTCTAACAATCAAGTGAAGGAAGTCGGTGGAAGTTCTAATGTTCCTAAGATTGTTGCCAAACCAGTTGTGAAGGAAGGTGAGAAGGCGAAGGTTAGCAGTGGGTTCAAATGTTACAATTGTCAGGAGTTGGGTCATAAAAGCAACGAGTGTCCAAAGCCGAAGAAGAGAACTATGATAGTTGAAGCTGAGGATGAGGAGGAAGAAGCTGAATGTTCTAATTCACCTTATGTTGAGGAGGAAGAAGAAGTGTCGGGAGACGAAGGTTGTAATCTGATGATGAGGAGATCTTGTCTCACACCAAAGCAGGAGGAGGACTGTAGTTGGTTGAGGAACAATATATTTCAGTCTACTTGCACTATTCTTGGGAGAGTTTGCAAATTTGTTATTGATGCGGGGAGTTGTGATAATATTATTTCTACAGAGGCTGTAAAGAAGCTGGAATTGAAAACCGAGAAGCATCCTAAACCATACAAGTTAGCTTGGTTGAGAAAGGGTGGTGAAGTGAAAGTTGGGAGAAGGGCTTGTGTTAATTTTTGTATTGGGAAGAAGTACAAAGATGAAATTTGGTGTGACGTTGTAGACATGGATGTGTGTCATCTGTTGTTGGGAAGACCATGGCAGTTTGATAGAGCAGTACAGCATGATGGTCGTGCTAATAGTTACAGCTTCATGTTTGAAGGAACTAAAATCACTTTAGTTCCTAAGAAGCAACAACAGAAGGAAACAAGTTAGAGGAGATTGAAGAGTTGAAAACTTTATTATCTTTGAAGGAGTTTGTTAAGGAAGTTGAAGATGAGCCTGAAGTCTATTTGTTGATTGGACGAGAGAGTCATGAAGAGGTTGAGATTACAGAAGAAGCAAAGCCGGTTTTGAAAGAATTTGAAGATGTATTTCCAGAGGAGCTGCCTAAGGAGTTACCGCCACTGAGAGACATCCAACATCAAATCGATCTTGTTCCAGGAGCAGTGTTACCACATCGACCACATTATCGAATGAGTCCGAAGGAACATGAGGAGTTGCGAAGGCAGGTGGAAGAATTACTTGAGCAGGGACGAGTTCAGGAAAGCTTGAGTCCTTGTGCAGTACCAGCTTTGTTGGTGCCGAAGAAGGATGGAACATGGAGGATGTGCACAGATAGTTGAGCTTTGAACAAAATTACTGTACGTTACAGATTTCCTATGCCGAGGTTGGATGATTTGTTAGACCAGTTGAGTGGGGCAACTATATTTTCGAAGATTGATTTGAAGAGTGGTTATCACCAGATTCGAATTAGACCGGGAGACGAATGGAAGACAGCTTTCAAGACGAGAGAGGGGTTGTACGAATGGTTGGTTATGCCATTTGGTTTATCAAATGCACCTAGTACATTCATGCGGGTGATGAATCAAATCTTTAGACCATTCATTGGGAAGTTCATGGTGGTTTATTTCGATGATATTCTGATATATAGCAGGAGTATGGAGGAGCATGTTCTACATTTGAGGGAAGTGTTGATTATTCTTCGTGAAGAACAATTTTATGCTGCTACGAAGAAATGTGTGTTTATGACAAGAAGTGTTTTATTTCTGGGTTATATTGTTTCAGGAGAAGGTATTCAAGTTGATCAGAATAAAGTTGAAGCGGTCAGGAATTGGCCACAGCCAAAGACAATTACGGAAGTGAGAAGTTTTCATGGGCTAGCGTCATTCTACCGGAGATTCATTCCACACTTCAGTAGCGTGATGGCTCCAGTTACTGATTTCATGAAGGGGAAGCAGTTTGTATGGTCAGAGGAAGCGGGAGTTGCTTTTGAACGAATCAAAGAACTGTTGACGACAGCGCCAATTCTTGTTTTACCTAATTTTCAGTTGTTGTTTGAGCTACACACTAATGCATCAAAGGTTGGGATTGGAGGAGTGTTGAGTCAGCAGGGGAGACCTGTTGCATATTTCAGTGAAAAGTTATCAGGGGCAAAGATGAGATACAATACATATGACGTTGAATTTTACGCTGTTGTGCAAGCTGTTAAGCATTGGAGACACTACCTGTTTCAGAAGGAATTTGTTCTTTATACGGATCATGAAGCTTTGAAGCATTTACAGGGGCAGGATAAGATTTTAGCAAGACATGCATCGTGGATTGCATATTTACAGCAGTTTACCTTTGTTGTTAAGCACAAATCGGGGGTGACGAACCGTGTGGCTGTTGCTTTGAGTAGGCGGAGTCATTTGCTGACAACATTGAAAGTTAAAGTGACGGGGTTTGAATTACTGCCAGAGATGATTGAAGAAGATCCTTACTTTGTGAAATATGTTGAAAAAGTGAAGGATGGGAGTACCGATGAATTTATGTTGGTTGATGGATTCTTGTTTAAAGGAAATCAGTTATGTATTCCAGAGGGCAGCTTGAGAATGAAAATTATCAAGGAGTTGCATGAAGAAGGCCATGTGGGTAGAGATCGTACATTGCATTTGATTTCTCAATCTTATTTTTGGCCGTCGATGAGAAAAGAAGTTGAAAGATTTGTGGAGAGATGCCATATTTGCCAAGTTTCAAAGGGAACGGCGACGAATGCAGGGTTGTATATGCCATTACCTGTACCGTCTAAGCCATGGGTTGATATCAGCATGGATTTCATTTTGGGTTTGCCTAGACCTCAAAGGGGAAATGATTCGATATTTGTTGTAGTGGACAGATTTTCGAAGATGGCACATTTTATTGCCTGCAAGAAGACAGCGGATGCAGTTCGAGTGGCACAATTATTCTTTAAGGAGGTGTATCGATTGCATGGTTTACCAGAATCTATTGTTTCTGATCGGGATACTTGTTTTCTGAGCCACTTTTGGTTAAGTTTGTGGAAGATGGTGGGAACGAAGCTGAAATTTAGTAGTGCTTATCATCCGCAAACTGATGGACAGACAGAAGTTGTAAACAGGGCATTGGGAAATTTGTTGCAATGTCTTGTACAGGATAATTTGAGAAGTTGGGACACGAAATTATGCCAAGCAGAATTTGCTCATAATCATGCCATGAATCGCAGTACGGGATTCAGTCCATTTCAGATTGTATATTCAAATTTACCACGGGGGCCGTTGGATTTAGCAGTAGTACCACAACCGAAGGGGACAATTAAACGAGCTGCTGACTGTGTTGATGAGCTGACTGAATGTCATAAAATCGTTCAGGAACGATTGGAGAGATCGAATGAGAAATATAAGAAATCTGCAGATTTGAAACGACGAAATGTTGAATTTAACGAAGGCGATTTGGTTTATGCAGTGTTGACAAAAGACCGTTTTCCGGTGGGAACATACAATAAATTGAAAGCGCGGAAAATTGGTCCAGTTGAAGTTTTAAAGAAAATCAATGAGAATGCTTATCGATTAAAGTTACCAGATGGTGTTTATACTTCTGATATTTTTAACGTCAAACATTTAATTCCATATCATGGAGGTGAGATTGTTGAGGAAGAATTTACAAATTCGAGGTCGAATTTTTCTCAACCAGGGGAGGATGATGTAGCACGATCTACAGAAGTCAAGAGGTTTCGGTTTTAACTCGTAAGTCGTGCACGAGTCAACTTAAGGAATCACGTGAGGAAGGAATACGAGCTAGTGAAGAGGGCATAAGTCGTCTACGACTTAACAAAACTTGGAGGAAAGAGCTACGGCTTAACAAGAAAGAAGAGAAGGAGTTACGACTTAGCAGGAATTTGAGGTGTGCGAGTGAGATGAGTCGTACTCGACTCAACGACTCATCCATAAGTCGTGTACGAGTTAACAAGAGCAGAGAAGTGGAAGAAGATGAGTCGTACGGAGTTGACTCGGTTGAAGGGATATACCGCAAGTAAGCTTGGGAGCTTGAGTTGTTGGAAGTATGTTGAGTTGTGACATTTGTTGAGTCGTATGTCGTACACATTGCGATTGTTTTGTTGAGTCGTAAGTCGTCCAGGGACATTATGTTCGTAAGCCGTTGTTCTTGAGTCGCTTGCTCTTGAGTCGTGTAAACTGTGTTGTTTGTTGAGTCGTATCTTACTGAGTCGTCTGTGTTGTAATCTGCTTGTCTCGTTTATTTGATGAGTCGTATGTCATTTATATCTGATGAGTCGTGTAGTATGATAAGTCGTGTGATGTACTTCGGTCTGTTGTGTTGATAAGTCGGCGACGACTAATGATGAGTCGGGGTTCATGAGTCGGCAACGGCTTATGGAGACAGTTGTAAATGCTATAAATAGCCGTGTGTGTGGTTTTGTAAAGGGTTGATTTTTGAAATAAAATTTCTTGTTGATTGCTTTGAGCTTTCTTCTCCAATTGGTAGTTGAGTGTAATCTCCTATCTCCACTTATGTCATTCGAGTGCGCTCGAATCCACATTTGTTGAAGCTGATTCAAAGAATCTAGTGCGCTAGACCAACGTACGAAGAATCGTAGATCTTTGAACACGGTATAGTGCGCTATCAACGTGTTTGAGATAGCTAGAATTCGGTATCTTCGGATCAACGAATTTGGGCATTTCGGTATCTTCATTCCATCGATCGCTACTTTCACCGATTGAAGTTTGTTTTGATTAATCCGCTGCGTCATAGACGCAACATAATTGTTATCTAAGTTATGCTTTATACTATATAATTTTATTATTTTAGAGGATCAACACTATGGCCACCTTTTTCATCGCCTCCTCTATGTCCATTGCAATAGTTAGCTGCCTTGGTAGCCTACTCCTAGGACCAAGCCTGAAACCTTGACAATCAAGAAAACATAAAACTGCCTTTCATGCATATATTTAGCACAAATTTTTTTAGTACAATCCCTATACTTAAATTTCAGTTTCATACCTGTCTTTAAAATCAAATATTTTTTTTTTACATGTTTATAAACATTATATCCACTAACTTATATTGGTAAACCAAATAAATATTCTCAAAATATGTAGTTTTCCACAGTCTCAATATCAGCCAAAGTTATCGATTTTCATATTTAAGATCGTATGAGTATGTCTATCTACAAGTATTCATATCTCATTTCAAGGTACTATATGACATATTCTGTTATATCCCAGAATTTTGGACAATATAAATTTAATAATATGTGTTTAAAATTTAATTAATTTGATGACTTTTGTAAATAAATTTGAATTGATTTAATAATTTTACTTTAATAAATATTTCAATTAGTGAATTTATCTTTTAATAAATTAATAAACTGTTTTCTATTTATAATATGTATATACTTATATATATTTCAAATAGATGAGTTTTGTTATTAATTAAATTAGTATAGCATATTTTTTTTAATATTTTGCAATTGAGAGATTATGTTTTATTTTTTGATTTAAGCTTTTCAAAACTATTTTATAAATAACTAAATGATTTTAAATATATAAGACAAATGTTTTATTTGTTTAATTTATATTTTGACTTAAGTTGTATATTAAAACAAGTTATAAAAATGTTTGTTTTATTCTTTTCAAAATATTGATAAATAAATATGATTTGTAGAATAAATATGAGAATTCAAAATAAAATTTAAAATATGAATCATGTGTTCATTTAAATAACAAATAGGTTACAATCTTTTTTATAAATTTATTTTAAATGATTTAAACAATATTATTTTCAAATGATTAATATATATATATATATATATTGTTTTTATTTATAATCATTCTTGGTTTTGTTTTCTTTAATTATTTTTACATAACAAAGTATTAAAGAACTAATTAATTAAGTTAAACTTTCATTAAACTTTAATTTAAAAATACTAATTACTTAAATTGACATGTGTAAAAATTTTAGGTTCTTATATAACAAATGTAAGCATCTTAAAAGCCTAATCTAACATGTGTAATTTAAGCACACAAGACATTTTCAAGTGTCATTGTTTAATTTTTATTTTCTTTGATTTTAATTAAATCATAAATAAGATATATAAATTCTTGCAATCTTTTATATTTTCCTTTCTTCATTTTCATTCCTAAACAAAGAAATGTTCAGCTGAAACAATCCTCAAAAGAAAAATCCATAATTCGTCTTCAAACAAAAATTCTTTGTAACTTATTCCAAAATGCAGATTTTCACTTAAAATCTGTTTTCTCTTCAACCAGTAAAACATTTTACTGCATACTAATCAAAAGCATTCATTCTTCAAAAATCTGCAAAGCCATCCTCAAGATCAAAGTCCCCTGTTCAAGTACATTCTTTTTTAAAAACCTAGAATCTAAAGCAATTTAAGCTACCTGCATTCATTTCTTTCTTCAATCTGCAACCTGGGAAAATTTGCCTCTGCATACAACTATCTTTCAGCAAGAAAGCATTCAAAATTAAAACTTTTAAAGAACAAATCTGCAAGCAAGTTAAAAGCATTTCAAACAACTCAAGTCTTAAAGCTGTTTTCAAACAAGTTTGCAAAGGGTTCAAAAGCTTTTCAAACTGAGCTCTGTCTACATGATTAAAAAGGTGAGTAACTCATTTGTAAAATTAATTTAATAGGTAAAAGTTGATCCATGCTTTTTAAATTAGAAATGAATATATATATATATGAATTTGATGTGAACATATATACATGTGAATATATTTATGTGTGCATGATGATGATAACTGTTGCATCTCTATTTTTCAAATCCCAAACTCCTGTTTGATTCTAAAATTCTTTTTCTTTTGACTTATTTGTTGTTATGATTTAAATTTTTGAATGTAACTTGTTTATTATAAGATAAGGTAAGTTTTAAAAAAAAATTATATGAGTTAAATAAAATTCTGTTTTACTTGAAAGTAAATATAACAGAGTAAAAATTTGTATAGATGGGAATTCAAATTTTACAAAACAATGTTTCAGGTTTGTATATCAAGCCATCATGTAAAATTATCATTTTAAAGAGTAAAACTACAATTTTTATTGCTTAAACCAGAAAGCAATTCAAACTTCACTGTGTTTACATATTGGGTTAGCACAGATGATATTTCGGGTTTGATTGAGTATGATTTGTTCTGGAGGAGTAGGAGTTATCTGAGATAATGGGAAAATTCTTAGATTAGGTTGCAATTTGTTTTTGATGTGGTGATTGGGTTTTTCTGTTCTGAACCCTAGTTCTTCTGAGGCTAAAAAATTGATCATTTCGGCATGTATAGATGTTCGAGTTACTTAGGGTTTTGGGAAATGGAGGTAGATGGATTGACGAAGTCATCACCGGAGTTTCAAAGGTGATGGTGGCCGGAGTCGCGTCAACGAGGCATTGCCAGGTTGGAGTTGTTTGGGTACTGTTTTGTTCCAGGTTCGGAAATTGGGTCGTGATCTTCAATTAGGGAAAATGTCGATGGGGGTTGGTGTTTGATTGGCCAGAGGGGATGATCGGCGACTGTGGGAAGGTTGCAGTGTTGGCCAGTGGTGGCTGGAGAAGATGTACATGTGCACAGAGAACAATGGGATGTGCCGGTGATGTTGGGGTGGTTTCAGGTTGTAGTGGCTTAGGGATGATATCGGGTGAATCATGTTTTGGCTCGAAGATTTTTTGTTTGTGACTCGAAGTAAATTTAGGTTTCCTCGAGTATACCTGATTCTTTCAGGTTTTAAAAAACAAACTAAAACCTGTTGCAGTTTTTAGAAATTTGATGTAAAGTTTAGAATGTAAACTTAAATTTGAACTTAGGATTTAAAACCTGATTTAAAATATTGATTCAAATAGTTTGAATTTTGTTTTTTTGAAATAAATTGAATTTTTAAATTTCGGTTTGGTTTTAAATAAAAACAGGAAACCTTTTTCTGTTTTTAAAATCAAAAGAGAAGTATAAAATGTAAACTGAAAATTTAACTGAGTTAAAAGCTGAGTTTGAAAATGAATGCTAGTAGTTTGAATCTCAAATTTTGAAATTATTTAAGTTTCTAAATTTAAATTTGATTTTAAAACTTATAAGTGTAAAAGTATATGTGTGTTTTGAATTTGAATTGGAAGTTTAAAATTTTAAATTAGAAATTTAAAATGAGTTTAAATCTGGCTTTTTAAATCTGGAATTAAATTTAAACTTCAGTTTTTAAAAATAAAACGATTTTAAATTTAAATTGTTTAATTACTTTATATGGTTAAATGATTTGAATTTAAGATGCAGTTTAAAATGTAAGTAAACTTCAAAGATTTAAGTTATATCTAGAATGAGTTTAAAAGCTGTATTTCAATTTTGAAATTTAAAAGTAATTTTTAAATTGATTTGAATTAAAATTGATTGGGATTTAAATACTTTTAAACTTATTTTGTAAAGTGTATGTTTCTTTTAACATATGAAATAAAGGTTTTGAATTGTTTTTTTTAAATCCTATTTAAGTTAAAAAATTGTATTCATTTTAAAATCTTAAATTTCAAAATGAAGTTTAAATAGAATTTAAAGTAAATTTAAAAACAAATTTGTTTTAAATGATTAATTAAGTAAGGAATGTTTATCTTAAAGATAAATAAAATTTTGATGATTTGTGTTCATTTAAATTATTAAGTTAATTTAAATGGGTAATTAATTATTTATTTAATTATATGGATGATTAATTAAGTAATTAATAATTTTTAAATTTGATTAACTAAAGACTTAAGATTAATTAATTAAGGTTAATTAATCTAAAATTAAGGATTGTTAATTAAATTTTAATTAATGATTAAGATTTATTAATCGAGTTATTAATGATTAATTAAGTTGCAGTTAACACTTGATTAATTTAATAATAGGTAATTAATTAAATGGTAATTAAATATTAATTAATTGGTAATTAATAATGATTAATATAAGTTAATTTCTTAATTAAGAAATTTTAATGAAGGTCATTAACTTAAGATTTTTTACAATTAATTAATGTGGTTAATTTTATAATTAATTAGATTAATTAATTAATAATAATCATTTTAAAATTGTTTAAGTTTAATTACTTAATGGAAGTAATTAATGAATTAATTACTTAATGTAATTAATTGTGTTAATGTGATTAGTTTATATTAATTAATTAAGCTTAATTAATTTAAACCACTTGAGGATTGATGAAAAATTACTTTATGTAATTAATTAGATTGTAATTACTTAGAGAAGTAATGATTTGACAATTAGTGGATGTAATTAAAGATGTTTGATGATAAGAGTAATTTGGATTTAATTTCTTGAAATTAATCAAGGGATTAATTGGAATAATTAATAAAGAGTAATTAATTTATGGAATGAGTAATTAAGGGAAGTTAATTACTAGATTGTTATTAATCAAGGGTGATTAATATAGGTATGGTTTAATTGAAGATTAATTACTTAATGTAATTAATTTAAAGTAAGAGATTGATTAAAATGTAATTAGAAATCATTAATTAATTAATGAAGTAAATTTGGAATTGATTAATTAAGGAATAAATGTATAAATTAATAAAGGATTAATGTAATTAACTTTAGTTAATTAATTAATTAAATAATTAAAAGTTAATTATTGTAAGTGTTAAGTATAACTAACTTGTGTAATTAATTTAAAACCTAATTAGTTATTATAATTAGGGAACTATTAATCAGTAATGATTAATTAAATGAGTAGTGGGATGGTGATTAATTAATTGATTTGTAATCAATTGATGGTTAAGTTAAGCAGGATTATAATGATGAAGTAATTAATTTAATTCATTTTAAATTAATTAGAGATTAAGTAATTAATTTAATTTATTTTAAATTAATTATAAATGGTATGATCATTAGATCATTGCTTATGTATGAATGATTGATATTGATTGCCTTGTATGTTTTGCAATCTCAGCCATGAGATGAGTAATGTTATGTGATATGTATGCATTGGTTGCATTGTGATGATAATATGGATTATCTGTTTATGATATGAATTATCTGTTGATGATAATGTTGATTATCCATTGTTATGTTGTGAATTATCTATCTGTGTGTATATAGATAATGAATAGAAATTTTTTTAAACTCTAAAACAACTTGGACCTAAAAGACACGTTTTGGATTTCGATGAGACCAGGATCGGGTTTCCATATTTGGATATCTGAAAAACACATCGATCCAAATTAACGTTAGGTCGTGAATCTCAAGTGAAGATGAAGATTCAGAGTGCAAGGGTTATCCTCGTTAACTGTGAGGGTGATTCCAAAATGTGTGTAATGAGATAATGCCTTCGGTTTCATTCGAACCCGGAATGAACTTGTATGGATTGAATGCTTTCAGAACATCGTCAGGTGGACGATGAGCATTCTAAGTGAAATGTCCTATAAAGGTAATCGTAGCCTCAAGCCTCATCAACAGGGAATGGCTAAAGCAGGAGAGGTGCAGCATGGCTACTTGGGTCATGCCCAAGTAGGACGAGATTTACCCCTGTCTAGATGCCCCTCTATTTCCGGCTTAGTGGTGCGGTTGCTGATCACAACTGCGCGGTGGTCTTGTTCGGAACTGTTCAGTAAGGAATGGTTCCGGCTTTGTGTTGCAAGGGAGCGAGCGTACTCCTCGGTACGGTGATCTAGGCCACGTACTGTGACAGGCGGTACCCCAGATGCCCTGCCATTGATGGAATCCAAAATCCAATAAGTGTCGTACGTATTAGTTGTGCCCAACTATGTTGGAACATGAGATGTAAGCATTCCAGCTATTTCTGTATTTTACTTGAAAACCCTAGACACTATTATAATATCATCGGATTTCCTATCAAATGTTTTGGTTAGCGTAAGGTAAAAACTTTTCCCTGGATATGTGTGGGAAGTCTTACGTGATACCTTTTCTTTCAAAGGTTTTTCAAAAGTTAAGAAACTTTAACCTGTTACTCACACCAGACCCATGTCTGACCCGGAGTTTATTTCTGTTTTTCTTAATCTCTTGGGTACTCAAATTTTTATGAGTAGCCAAGGGATTCAGGTTAGCTTTGACGAATTGTGGAGGAGCAATGGAGCAGGACGCTTCTGCGTATAGATATATAGTTTTTCGTTGTGTTGGTATCTCTTAGTGTTTCTATATTATGTTGGAGTTGTAATAACTAGACAGGTGTTTATAACTGTCTAGTATGTGATGTATTGTCGGTGTAACTCTGATATCTGTTGTATACTATGTAATACTTATGTTATTAATATAATTTGTTCGTTCCGCTGTTGAGATTCTAGTGTTGTTTCTTCTTTCTCTTCTTTGTTTACTCTTTTATATCCCTTTCTTTCTTAAAGATGATACGACTTTTTGTGGAGAAAAAGTCGAGTCGTCTCATTTGGTATCAGAGCCTAGGTTGAGCGAACACCTAGACTCTGAAGTGGTGTCTATCTTGAGAGAGCGTACTTGTATTTTTAACATATATATATATATATATATTTATATTTCTACCTATATGTTGGGTTACCTGTTCAGGTTTTCCAATATATGTTATAAAGGTAGATAAGGTAGTGGTGTGTGAACACGACAACTGCCATTGGTAGGAGTTTGAATGTTTGAGGTTGGAAGTGTATCTGTCGAGACTGTAGACCCAATACCGTCTCGAGTGAGTTCTGTAGTGATGAAGGATTTCATCGATCTCTGAATGAAACCTGTTAAGGTTCAGAGTTCATTTTTGAAGTGCAGAATTGGATGAGTTGAGTTTGGATCTGTCGGTTGGGCTGAAGCAAGCAAGTGATGGTATCTTGATACCTCAGGGAGTAGTAGCTGCGTGATGAGACGCAGTGACTATGGATGTTTCCGAAGATGTTTCTTTGGAACAAGATTAAGGAAGTGAGTCTGCTTGGTGTTGTAGCTGAGTCCAGCAAGGTGTTTATGTTTGCTTTGAGGTTCGAGTTTCTCGAAGAGCTTTGGATTGAGAATTCTTTGGTTTTGGTGTTAGCAGTGCAGCTCGGAGTGTTCCGTGTTGGCAGGAAGTTTTCTGCCTGAGTAGTTTTTCTGAAGTGGAGTTCTGAAGCAGCAAAGTGGACTCGTTTCTCTGGTAGATTGGCTAGGCCGGCATAAGCTGTTCTGATTGGTAGAGAGCAGTTTTCTTTGGAATTAGGCTGAGTTGATCGCAAAAGTGACTTGCGATAGTTGAGTGTTCTCTTGATTGTTGGAGATTGTCTGGATGTCTTCTAGGAAGTCAGAGATTTGTCCGCATCTGGAGATCAAGTTTTCTTATCGACTAGAATTCCAGGATTGGTACCAGTGGTTCAGTCTGGTGGAAGGATGGTTCCTGGAGATAGATTTGGTGAAGCAACTCAGGTTTCGGAGGAACTTCTGAGTTTTCTTTATGGATCTGTTGAACCATATTTCTGGGATGTGTGGTCCAGTCTGTGTCCGTGTTCTTCATCAGCATTTTCTTCTACTTCGGATCAAAGTTGTGCAGCAGAAGCAGTTTGGGAGTGCATCTGTTTTTCTTTTCTGGATAAGGAGAAGTATGTAGTGTCTTCTGTTGTTTGTGGAGTGGAGTTGTGTTCCTTGTTTTGGATTGATCTTGAGGAGATCATGGTGTTGGGTTGTTTTGATCCAGTCTGTTTCTAGAGGAATCAGCAAGAGTTGAGCTGATCAGGAAGGATGTTGATAGTCCAGGATCGTCCGAAGAATTCTATGGATAAGAGGCAGAGGAATTTGGATTCTGGAGTCGGAGATTGGGTTATGGATAAATTTTTCTCCGAACCAAGGAGCTATAAGTTAGGTAAGTCTGTGAGGCTAGCTCCGAGGTGTTTTAGATTTCTTCTGTGTTCTGGTAAGATTAGTGGCTGATTTTCAAGAGTTGAATTGCCAGTTTGGATAAATGGGATTCAGAGTGTTTCACGTATATCTAAGGGAGTACGTGTTTGATATCTCTGGTTATAGATCCAGCAGTTCTGGAGGTTTGGTTATTGAGTCAGACTCGTTTGTAGTCTGATACTTTGTTTAGAGTTGTTGATAGTAGCTCAATAGCTTAGTAGTGTTTGATTGTTTGGATTCTATAGATCGATTATCCCGATATTAATACCGAGGAAACTAGTGGAAATTCTATTCAGAAATTTTTTCTGGATAATTAGATTTGTTTTGATTGTGTGAATTAATTGCTTTGGTTGTTAACATATGATTAACATATGTTGTGTTCTAAAATAAAATCTTTAAATAAGATTATTAAGTTACCTTTGTTTTAAATTTCGAGGATGAAATTCTTTTAAGGGGGGAGGATTGTGATATCCCGAAATTTTGGACAATATAATTTAATAATCTGTGTTTAAAATTTAATTAATTTGATGACTTTTGTAAATAAATTTGAATTGATTTAATAATTTAACTTTAATAAATATTTAATTAGTGAATTTATCTTTTAATAAATTAATAAACTGATTTCTGTTTATAATATGTATATATTTATATATATTTTACATAGACGAGTTTTGTTTTAATTTAAATTAGTATAGCATATATTTTTTAATATTTTATAATTGAGAGATTATGTTTTATTTTTTTGATTTAAGATTTTCAAAATTATTTTATAAATAACTAAATGATTTTAAATATATAAGACAAATGTTTTATTTGTTTAAATTATATTTTGACTTAATTCTGTATATTAAAACAAGTTATAAAAATGTTTGTTTTATTCTTTTTAAAATATTGATAAATAAATATGATTTGTAGAATAAATATGAGAATTGAAAATACGATTTAAAATATGAATCATGTATTCATTTAAATAACAAATAGGTTACAATCTTTTTTATAAATTTATTTAAATGATTTAAACAATGTTTTTTTCAAATGATTGATATATATATTGTTTTTATTTATATTCATTCTTGGTTTTGTTTTCTTTAATTATTTTTACATAACAAAGTATTAAAGAACTAATTAATAAAGTTAAACTTTCATTAAACTTTAATTTAAAAATACTAATTACTTAAATTGACATGTGTAAACATTTTAGGTTCTTATATAACAAATGTAAGCATCTTAAATGCGTAATCTAACATGTGTAATTTAAACACACAAGATATTTACAAGTGTCATTGTTTAATTTTTATTTTCTTTGATTTTAATTAAATCATAAATAAGATTTATAAATTCTTGCAATCTAGTATATTTTTCCTTTCTTCATTTTCATTCCTAAACAAAGAAATATTCAGCCGAAACAATCCTCAAAAGAAAAATCCATAGTTCATCTTCAAACAAATTCTTTGTAACTTATTCCAAAATGCAGATTTTCATTTAAAATCTGTTTTCTCTTCTACCCGTTAAACATTTTACTGCATACTAATCAAAAGCATTCATTCTTCAAAAATCTTCAAGCCATCCTCAAGATCAAAGTCCCCTTTTCAAATACATTCTTTTTTAAAAACCTAGAATCTAAAGCAATTTAAGCTACCTGCATGCATTTCTTTCTTCAATCTGCAACCTGGGAAGATTTGCCTCTGCATACAACTATCTTTCAGCAAGCAAGCATTCAAGTTTAAAACTTTTAAAGAAAAAATCTGCAAGCAAGTTAAAATCATTTCAAACAACTCAAGTCTTAATGCTGTTTTAAAACAAGTTTGCAAAGGGTCCAGAAGCTTTTCAAACTGAGCTCTGTCTGCATGATTAAAAAGGCGAGTAACTCATTTTTGAAATTAATTTAGTAGGTAAAGTTCTTCCATGCTTTTTAAATTAGAAATGAATATATATATGAATTTGTTGTGATTATATATACATATGAATATATTTATGTGTGCATGATGATGATAACTGTTGCATATCTATTCTTCAAATCCCAAACTCCTGTTTGATTCTAAAATTCTTTTTCTTTTGACTTGTTTGCTGTTGTGATTTAAATTTTTGAATGAAACTTGTTTATTATAAGATAAGGTGAGTTTTAAAAAAAATTATACGAGTTAAATAAAATTCTGTTTTACCTGAAAGTAAATATAACAGAGTAAAAATTTGTATATATGGGAATTCAAACTTTACAAAACAATGTTTCCGGTTTGTATATCAAACCATCATGTAAAATTGTGATTTTTAAAAGCTAAACTACAATTTTTATCGCTTAAACCAGAAATCAATTCAAACTTCACTATGTTTACATATTGGGTTAGCACAGATGATATTTGGTGTTTGATTGAGTTGGATTTCTTCTGGAGGAGTAGTAGTTATCTGAGATAATAGGAAAATTCTTAGATTAGGCTGCAATTTGTTTTTGATGTGGTGATTGGGTTTTTCAGTTCTAAACCCTAGTTCTCCAGAGGCTAGAAGAATTGATCTTTTCGGCATGTATAGATGTTCAAGTTACTTAGGGTTTTGGGAAATGGAGGTAGATGGATTGACGAAGTCGTCGTTGGAGTTTCGAAGGTGATGGTGGCCAGAGTCGCGTCAACGAGGCATTGACAGGTTGGAGTTGTTTGGGTACTGTTTTGTTCCAGGTTTCGAAATTGGGTCCTGATCTTGAATTAGGGCAAATGTCGATGGGGTTGGTGTTTGGTTGGCCTGAGGGGAAGATCGGCGATTGTGGGAAGGTTGCGGTGTTGGCCAGCGGTGGTCGGAGAGGATGTACGTGTGCACAGAGAACAAGGGGATGTGCTGTTGAAGTTGGCATAGTTTCAGGTTGTAGTGGCTTCGGGATGATATCGGGTGAATCAAGTTTCTCGAAGTTTTTTTGTTTGTGACTCGAAGTAAATTTAGGTTTTGCTCGATTATACCTGATCGTTTCAGGTTTTAGAAAACAAACTGAAACCTGTTGTAGTTTTTAGAAATTTAAAGTAAAGTTTAGAATGTAAACTTAAATTTGAACTTAGAATTTAAAACCTGATTTAAAATATTAATTCAAATAGTTTGAATTTTGGTTTTTTGAAATAAATCGAATTTTTAAATTCTGGTTTGGTTTTAAATAAAAGCAGGAAACCTTTTTCTGTTTTTAAAATCAAAAGAGAAGTATAAAATGTAAACTGAAAATATACCTGAGTTTAAAACTGAGATTGAAAATGAATGCTAGTAGTTTGAATCTCAGATTTTGAAATAATTTAAGTTTTTAAATTTAAATTTGATTTTAAAATTTATAAGTGTAAATGTATATGTGTGTTTTGAATTTGAATTGGAAGTTAAAAATTTAAAATTAGAAATTTAAAATGAGTTTAAATCTAGGTTTTTAAATATGGAATTAAATTTAAACTTCAGGTTTTAAAAATAAAATGATTTTAAATTTATATTGCTTAATTACTTTACATGGTTAAATGATTGGAATTTAAGATGGAGTTTAAAATGTAAGTAAACTTTAAAGATTTAAGTTAAATCTAGAATGAGTTTAAAAGCCGTATTTCAATTTTGAAATTTAAAAGTAATTTTTAAATTGACTTGAATTAAAATTGATTGGGATTTAAATTCTTTTAAACTTATTTTATAAAGCGTATGTTTCTTTTAACATATGAGATAAAGGTTTTGAATTGTTTTTTTTTTAAATCCTGTTTAAGTTAAAAATTTGTATTCATTTTAAAATGAAGTTTAAATAGAATTTAAAGTAAATTTGAAAAAAAAATTTGTTTTAAATGATTAATTAAGTAAGGAATGTTTATCTTAAAGATAAATAAAATTTGGATGATTTGTGTTCATTTAAATTATTAAGTTAATTTAAAAGGGTAATTAATTATTTAATTAATTAATGTGGATGATTAATTAAGTAATTAATAATTTTTAAATTTTATTAATTAAAGAATTAAGATTAATTAATTAAGGCTAATTAATCTAAAATTAAGGATTGTTAATTAAATTTTAACTAATGGTTAAGATTTATTGATCAAGCGATTAATGATTAATTAAGTTGTAGTTAACACTTGATTAGTTTAATAATTAGTAATTAATTTATTGGAAATTAAATATTAATTAATTGGTAATTAATAATAATTAATATAAGGTAATTTCTTAATTAAGTAATTAAGAAATGTTAATGAAGGTCATTAACTTAAGATTATTTTTTTACAATTAATTAATGTGATTAATTTTGATAATTAATTAGATTAATTAATTAATAATAATCATTTTGAAATTGTTTAAGTTTAATTACTTAATGGAAGTAATTAATGAATTAATTACTTAATGTAATTAATTGTGTTAATGTGATTAGTTTATATCAATTAATTAGGTTTAATTAATTTAAACCACTTGAGGATTCATGAAAAATTACTTTATGTAATTAATGGGATTGTAATTACTTAAAGAAGTAATGAATTGATAATTACTGGATGTAATTAAAGATGTTTGATGATGAGAGTAATTTGGATTTAATTTCTTGAAATCAATCAAGGGATTAATTAGGATAATTAATTAAGAGTAATTAATTTATGGAATGAGTAATTAGGGGAAGTTAATTACTGGATTGTTATTAATCAAGGGTGATTAATATAGGTATGGTTTAATTGAAGTTTAATTACTTAATGTAATTAATTTATAATAAGAGATTGATTAAAATGTAATTAGAAATCATTAATTAATTAATGAAGTAAATTTGGAATTGATTAATTAAGGAATAAATGTATAAATTAATAAAGGATTAATGTAATTAACTTTAGTTAATTAATTAATTAAGAAATTAAAAGTTAATTATGGTAAGCGTTAAGTATAATTAACTTGTGTAATTAATTTAAAAGCTAATTACTTATTGTAATTAGGGAATTATTAATCAGTAATGATTAATTAAATGAGTAATGAGATGGTGATTAATTAATGGATTTGTAATCAATTGATGGTTAAGTTAAGCAGGATTATAATGATGAAGAATTAATTTAATTCATTTTAAATTAATTAGAGATTAAGTAATTAATTTAATTAATTTTAAATTAATTATAAATGGTATGATCATTAGATCATTGCTTATGTATGAATGATTGATATTGCATGCCTTGTTTGGTTTGCAATCTCAGCCATGAGATGAGTAATGTTATGTGATATGTATGAATTGGTTGCATTATGATGATAATATGGATTATCTATTTATGATATGAATTATCTGTTGACGATAATGTTGATTATCCATTGTTATGTTGTGAATTATCTATCTGTGTGTATATAGATAATGAATAGAAATTTTTTTAAACTCTAACACAACTTGGACCTAAAAGACACGTTTTGGATTTCGATGAGACCGGGATCGGGTTTCCATATTTCGATATCCGAAAACCACATCGATCCAAATTAACGTTAGGTCAAGAATCTCAAGTGAAGATGAAGATTCAGAGTGCAAGGGTTATCGTCGTTAACTCTGAGGGTGATTCCAAAATGAGTGTAACGAGATAATGCCTTCGGTTTCGTTCGAACCCGGAACGAACTTGTATGGATTGAATGCTTTCAGAACATCGTCAGGTGGACTATGAGCATTCTAAGTGATATGTCCTATAAAGGTAACCGTAGCCTCAAGCCTCATCAACTTGGAATGGCTATAACAGGGGAGGTGCAGCAACGCTAAGTGGGTCATGCCCAAGTAGGACGAGATTTACCCCTGTCTAGATGTCCCTTTATTTTCGGCTTAGTGGTGCGGTTGCTGATCACAACTGCGGGGTGGTCTTGTTCGAAACTGTTCAGTAAGGAATGGTTCTGGCTTTGTGTTGCAGGGGAGCGGGCGTACTCCTCGGTATGGTGATCTAGGCCACGTACTGTGACGGGCGGTACCCCAGTAGCCCTGTTATTGGTGGAATCCAAAATCCAATAAGTGATGTACGTATTAGTTGTTCCCAACTATGTTGGAACGTGAGATGTAAGCATTCCAGCTATTTTTGTATTTTACTTGAAAACCCTAGACACTATTATAATATCATCGGATTTCCTATCAAATGTTTTGGTTAGCGTAAGGTAAAAACTTTTCATGTTTATGTGTGGGAAGTCTTACGTGATAACTTTTCTTTCAAAGGTTTTTCAAAAGTTAAGCAACTTTAACCTGTTACTCACACCAGACCCATGTCTGCCCCGGAGTTTATTTCTATTTTTCTTAAACTCTTGGATACTCAAATTTTTACGAGTAGCTAAGTGATTCAGGTTAGCTTTGACGAATTGTGGAGGAGCAATGGAGCAGGAGGCTTCTGCATATAGATATATAGTTTTCCGCTGTGTTGGTATCTCTGAGTGATTCTATATTGTGTTTGAGTTGTAATAACTAGACAGTGTTTATAATTGTCTAGTATGTGATGTATTGTCGGTGTAACTCTGATATCTGTTGTATTCTATGTAATACTTATGTTATTAATATAATTTATTCGTTCCGCTGTTGAGATTCTAGTGTTGATTCTTCTTTCTCTTCTTTCTTTTCTCTTTTCTATCCCTTTCTTTCTTAAAGATAATACGACTTTTTATGGGGAAAAAGTCGGGTTGTCTCATATTCAAACAATTATTATTCCATTTAGTAGTTGACGAGGTTTTCGACCATCGAAAATCGACCCTAATATGTCCATTGTATTTTGTGCCAAGCAATCGAATGTCGAAAAGCCGATCGTCATGAGTGAAAGAAAGAAAGAGAAAAGAAGATTAAACAATTCAGAATTTTACAACGCAGCGAATAATATATAATATGAAAAACATATCTTACAAAAGAAATTAAACTGAAATATACATATAGACATCAACCAGAGTACGCTAACCTATTTCAGCCTAGACAGTTATAATAATTTGTCCTCATAATTGCTGATAAAGAAAACCAATAGACAACACAATGGAACACAAGAAATACACAGATACATCTTGGGCCTTCGGCTCATCTCCTGAGTTCCAATGCATCCAAAGAAATCTGTAATTGACAAGAATCTTGTCAACGGCTGAAGTAAGGTTAGAGGAGAAGGTTGTAAAGGAAAGCTAAGAAGAAGCCTTGGTGAAACCTAGAAAATTTGTTGCAAGCGTAGAAAACCCTTTCAAATGCATAAAAAGGAGAGCATCGATGTCGTCAATATACCACTTCATAACCGCTTTTGAACTTGTCAATATAGCCTACATTTGTGATCCAATTGTGTCTAACGGTATTAATTATGCTGAATAGATTCTATGGCTTCAAAAGGAACTCCTTCACAAGATACAAATGTGTATGCTCTATAGACAAAGCCATATGCAAGCAATAAATTTGAATCCATGTATTTGAGAATGCTATGTATTCGTTTTCTTGATATATTTTATGAGTACAAAGGCTTAAGTATAAAATGAAATGAAATCCCCAATTCAATTTACACATTAGGGTTTACAAATTAGAAATAGAATACAAGTGGAAAGAATGAAAAATTGGATCCCCAAAACAACATCTCTAGGGTCTTGTTTATAGGTGCGGGTTGGCGGCTTTTGCGTTCATCCTTTTGACTCAGTCGAAAGGATACTTTCATAACCTTTCATTGATGCCATCTCCAAAGCACCCTTTTGATGCCGCTTTTGTCTTGGATTTAGAGGCATTCGATGCCGTCGAAAGGGATGAAAGAGGCCTACATTGCTGTAGACATGTTGGAAGAGTGCAAAAGGGTGTTCCAACATATGCAGAAGGTACACATACTTGCGAAAGGGATGATGTTTTCTGAAGACTTTACTCTGATAGTTTCCGAAGCATTTACTTAGTATAGAATTACATTAGCAAATGAATTGTCCCCTGCGGAAGAGTCAATTACTTCGGAAGAATATACTTTAATGGTTACGGAAGGTGTTATTATCAATCCCTACAGAAACATTGGACTCTCTCTATACTTAAGGAAGGACTTCCATGTTGTAGAAACCTGTGGAAGTAGTTAAAGTAGTTGTCTCTTGCAAAAGGTATTAGGCTTTGATTATCGTAGAGGCCTACCTTTTGATGCCTCTTTCGACCACTTCGGAAGCCTACACCTCATTTATCACTTGCAAAAGCATCCCTTCGATTCTCGCAAAAGGCCTTGTTGTAATCACCAAATTCAAGATTTTAAAAGGAAAAAAATTTAGATCTAAGGTGAGCATTCATTTTTTCAAATTATAAATCAGTTTTCCATGCATAATTTTAATTCAAATTTCTAGGGTTTAAGTTCATGTTTTCTGTTGTGAATTTTGAGAATGATTTGAGTTAATCGACCATGTGGGATGATATGAAACTTGAATTCCATGTCAATTTTAATTAATTTATGGAGATAATTTAGTTTTGGATGTGACTTTATCCAATTTGAGGTTATTTACAGCTGTTGGATGCAGGTTCGAACCCAAAACCTATTCGCCCAATTTTAACCTATTTTGCAAGATATTAAGGGTTAACTGGATTGAAGACCAATAACTCCTATTGCAAATCAACTTGAGGAAGACAACCTCTTCCGCCATCGTTAAAACCACTAATTTATCCTTTCGACTTAGTCGAAATCTCAAAACTGAAATAAGCACGGCTATTTGCACTGTTTAGTTCAACAGTAATATTTTTGAAACGTTACTATGCCCTTTCGACTTAGTCGAAACTTTTAATAGTTAAAGGAAATATATGTATCTGCATTTTCTCAATATTGACATTGTTGAAATGTCTTAATGGTTTTTTATTATTATTGATGCATCCATGTTTTAAGTCATTCTACTTAATTGGAGTATGGAATTTCGATAATGCTTGTTTTTAGGTAGATACCATATGGATAGCTATAATTCTTATAACATAGAGTGAAATATGAGGGTGTCGATGTTGTCGATGGGTAAGTCCAGGCCAATACATGTTACAAAATAGGGGCACGTATAATGGTTTCAACTCTGTAGAAAATTCCATGATTCACACAATTCTAATTAGTTTCATGCCCATTGAAGGCATGGAACCAAATGTTGCGGCAAGTACTTATGCAATTTTTAATAGGTTTTGACACATTCGAAAGGCAACAAATGCTCAATTAAGTTAGTTTATGCTACTATAACTCATATATTTCCCCACTTGTAAAGGCGAGCTTCGTTCCTAAGAACCACCTTTCAAATACTATCACATGTATCAGGTTATTGAATTATTTAAAAAGAAAATAATTATTTGCTAAGTATGAAATAATATCATCTGGCAGGATGATGGGTCTCCAATTAATCTCTAAGAAATCTAGTAAGGAAATCTTTCTATAGTCAGAGTCTTCTCCGAAAATGGTTGAGGGAGTTTCAAAGTATTCTTATATAATCACTCAAGACGAGGTGAACGCCATCCTTAATAACTTTGGAATTGTAGGTGTTGAAGCTATTCCTCCCGGTGTTAATAATAATATTCAAAATCCTCCAGAAGGATATTTTTCTTATACCTCCATCCATATCTGGCATGATGGCTTCATTCCATTTCTAGAGTTCATGTCAAGATTCTTAAGCCATCTTAATATTACTTGTTTGCAACAAAATTGGGCAACACCCTTCGGAAGTTTTTGAAGAGATAATAAATGAAGAAATTAAATTGAAAATGAGGATTATCTAACAAAAACTCCAAGTCACAGAAAAGTAAATTGCACGGAAGACAGTAATTTAGAGTGGTTCGGCGTTTTGCCTACGTCCACTATGAAGTTTTATCACTTTATTGATTAATACTTGAAAGTTACAAGTGTTTTAGAGCGAAATACAGCAGATAATAGACTTAAGCTCGAAATCAATGGCAGTGAAGACGATGTAGAGTGATTCTGGCAGCGTTCGGGCGTGCTTTTTCTTTAAAAATTCTCCGATCCCCTTTCAGAACGACCAGGGGCTCTATTTATAGGTGTAGGAGGCTGATATTTCACCTAAAATCAGGGGAGACAACTTCTGGCACGTGAGGGGGGCCCATATGCCCGGCCTCAGGAAATCCGGGCCCACTTTAGGATCAATTCGAACTCTAGTTCGAGTCGATCAAAAAAGTGTCCAATCGAGGTGAAATTTTGTGTGGACATTCTTCAACATGCGTGCAAGCTCCTATGAAAATTTCATAGCATTTGGACTTGTAGATCTCGAGTTATGATCGATTCAAGGTTGTATTCTCGGTTGACGCGCTTGGTTTGAATCGATCCCTTCGAATCGATGGGGCCGAATCGAAGACTCGAGCATGTGCCTGGTGACGTGGCGTGCGCGCTTCTCAGATTGATCCTTCTTTTTCTCCGTGTTTACTGGGTCAAACATATGGTTTTAGTCGCCTTGACTTGGTGGATTCGAAGGAGTGGATTCGAAGACATGCTCCTTCGATTCGATCGAATGGATGTTCCTTTGTATCGATCAAGGTATGTGATATTTGATTGACATGAAGGCTTCTCAGCTAAATGGATTCGAAGACGGTCATGGGATGGAGTCAAAGTTCTTCAACTGCATCGATTCGAAGGTCTTCCTCTAGATGGATACGAACCAAGGCCCTGTCCTGATGGATTCGAACCAAGGCTTGTTCGATGGGTTCGAACCGAGGCTTGTGTCTTATGGATTCGATCTTATGTACTCTGATAGAGGCGAAGTGGAGTGACTTCATGGACTCGAAGGACTTCAACCTGATGGATATGAAGTGGAGTGATCCCATGGATTCGAAGTAAAAGGAACTCGATGGATTCAAACTCATGCTCTCTTGATGGATTCGAACTTAGGGTTATTTCCTCCAACTTGCATCGATGATAGCTTGAGCATAAGAACTCGGATTGACTTGAAATTTGAGATACTGACTTCTAAGATCTTTCTTGTCATATCCTATCAATTGTAGCTCAATCTGGACATGAACAAAATTCATCGATATCCATAGTGAAGCGTAGTATGACCAATCTCTGAGACGATTTGTCCTATGTTTTCAATCGATCTTTTCGTATCACGGCTTTGCCAAAAAGAGGGATAACATTTACCCCCCAAAGTACGTCTTGTGGAACACGACGTGCTTTGAAAAGCTGCGATTTCTCTCTTAACAATCATTGCTCTTTGTCGAAGGTTGTAACCTTGCGTTGATATGATTTATTGCTGCAGAACATTGCTTGGCTGTTGATTGTTGTAATCATAACAAGATGAATGTTTGATCCCTTTAAGTTCTTAAAACCGGTTATTAGTTTGACATATATGCACATACGTTAATTTGAGCCTCATTAACATTGTGTGTTCGCGAGTCGTTGTCGGATTTGTTTGTTGTTGAATTTCGTATCGATTCTCTCCTAAACCGATTTTGAAATTTGAGTTCGAAACAATGTTTGACAATTGTTTTTGATTATCCTCTTGCATCGACCCTCTCCTGAATCGATGTAAAAGGTTGACAAGTAGTTTTCCACGTTGGTGCGGGTTGGATTGATGGATACGAAGTGTTCACCTTCATCGATGGTTTTTGATGGATTCGTAGTGATCATTCGTATCGATAGTCTTTGAATTGTTGTGAGTTGATGGTCGTGAAACTCATGCTTCGAATCGATAAGGTTTTGGTGATTTCAAGTTAGCTTTCTTTAATTGCTTTGTATCGATGAAGCCTTGTGGTCATGTCGCTTTGATGGATTCAAACATGTATGCACCGATGGATTCGAAGTGCAATGGATTCGAACACGATCATTCGAACCCATCCTGCGTTCTGACCGGTAATGACCGGTTGAAGTGACCGGAAGGTGAATCGCCTCGTTTCTTTTCTACGATCCATATAAATACCTGGGACTCGACTCACTTTCATTTTTACTTTTTATCTTCGTCTTCCTGGATATTCGAATCCATCTCGGTTCTTCAAGAACAAGGCTGAACTACTCTTCCTTCCTTCGAGTCGAGGCAATATCCAACTCTTTTCGCATCGATTCACACATTCAGGTAGACAAAATTTCTTAGGTTCGACGATTTAAAAACAAACTTTTCGATCGTGTTTCGTTCGTTTCGATCTTGGCTGGCCGGAGAAGGAACACGGATGGGTCCTTCGTATCGATCCTTTGAGATCGATTCGAACATCTTACCTATGCGATCGATACGAAGCTTAAGTCTTTCAATTGTTTTTCGCTGCTGGTGATCGATTCGATGCCTTTATTGACGATGGATGCAATGCTTGAGTTTTTGATCGATTCGAAGGGTTCCACTTACCATCGATTCGAACCATATCGATTCGAATCGGAGTCGACTCGAAGCTTCGAAGCTTCGCCTCTTCGGTCGATTCGAACAATTGGAACCCTGTCCTAATCGATTCGTAGGATTGTCCCTTCGATCGATTCGAAGCTTCGCCTCTTCGGTCGACTCGAACAATTGGGACCTTGCCCTGATCGATTCGAAGGATTGTCCCTTCGATCGATTCGAAGTGACTTATATGGATACATAACTTTTGTATATTTAGCGGCATAATTCCGATGAGCTTTATCTCTACATATCTAGACTAAACTTTTATTGTGCATACTTGATTACCCTTCGAAGCTCGTCGATGGAACTATAACTTATCACTGTGACAACAAACTTTAACTTGAATCAACTGTCAACATCGGGATGGTTCGGTGATGGCGGTCAGCGACGACGGCCATCTCGACCGGATCTCTGATGTCTTCGCTATCTGCAAATTTTCTCTAACTCTGTTGAATTTTTCCAAGCAACGCACAACATTGCACTGCACCGCACACACTTTACATTGGGAATGAACGGGTTTTCTACATACTTAATGTTGCTTTCTGATGAGTTAGTTAGTTATGGAATCTTCGAGCTCTCAACAACAAGAAGTACAGAGTTCGCCTCCTCCAGAAATACTTGAAATCCCTAACATTCCTCCCGAAGTAGTTGGGCCGGCACCAGACGAATTGCCGGAAGCCATATTTATCAATGATCCTGTCGACTCCATTTCGTCCAGTATTTCTGAAGCCATAATGGGCCGGATCTCCTTGATACATAACTTATCCCCAGGCGACATTTTGCTACCGGGCATTGATGACAGACCGCACAATCCGCTCGAGGGGTATACTGCTTTCTATCGCCATGCCTGTGCGGCTGGAACTCTCCCTCCATTTAACCAATATATCAGGGAGATGTTATCGTTCATTGGAATCGCCCCGTCATAACTTCATTCCAATGGACACGCATTGCTGAACAGTGTTTTCGTTTTATTTATGGATCATCTCTTTAGTCCGCCAAGGCCAACAGAGATTAGACACATATTCAACTTCAAGAGCAGGGTCGATAGTCCATCTTTCACCTTTTTGGAAGCAGTTAGGAACTGCCTGATTGTGACGGGAGCCTGGACCAGACTCAGTTATTTTAAGAATGAATGGTTTTTTGTTCGATGCCCCCTAGGGTTTGCTAGGTGATGGCTGTCTAGACGTAAGTGTCGTAAATCGCACAAGCCTTCTTTAATAGTCGTTGTCAACACTTGAACTAATATCAGGCGTTTTTCTTGCAGCTATCATCTCAAGGCCTGACGGTGGTCACTACAAAGGTGTTGTCCGAAGTTTACAAGGGGTCCTGAGTGATTTGCGGCACATCGACTCGGTGTTAACTGGTGATAACTTAAGGATGTTAGGTTTAATTGAGATGAACCAGAGTATTGTCATCGAGGGGTTGGCGAAACCGACTTTGAAGACAAAGAAGAAGACGGTGAAAAGAAAACCCTACATAGTGATAATGGAAATGAGCGATGACGAGAGAACGCCCACCGATACCGAGTTAGCGGCTGATCTTTCCCGAATAGAAGAAAAGCGGAAAGGCAAGGCTATTGTCCCTAAACTTAAGAGATGGAAGTCTGTAGTCATATCTCGTTTGATCCCCGGGATTACTACCTCTGACGCTGCTCCTTGTCAATCAGGAAACATTTTTATAGGACTGGATGATATTCCCATCCCGAAATACGTATCTTTCCACCACGAGTCCGGGTTGGATGAACTCTGGGAAGCGTTAGAAATAAGCGAGCCCTTACCTGTTAGTGCAGTCGACACTTCTGGTTGGTCGGGGGTTTTACACATTTGTATACACTTACATAACACTACATGACTTCCGCACAAATTGTATTGCTTTCGCCTGCTATTTAACTGAATTGCTTCTCTTTTCCAGGTGCTATGTCTGGCCGTCAATCTACACTGGACAAACTCCGAAGAGTGCATCACCCTTCGTCTTATTACGAATCTCGACGTGGAGACTTCGATCGCGATCGTGAGCGGAGGCATCATGGCCAGGAATATTATGTCAGGGATTATCATCGTAGTTACTCCAGTCATGAGCGATCGGATAGAGATCGGAGACACCGCTCCCTTTCTCGTTCTCCTCCGCCACCCCGAAGCCATATTCAGGTATCTAAGCCTCTGCGACATCAACCATCTTTGCAGGTTTCGAGACCCGAGCCACATCGTTCTAGAACTGAGGTTGCTACGACCATGGCTGCGGAGGAGGCCCCTATTGAACCATCTGGTGAAGGGGCCATCAGACTTGCTCAATTGAAGAGGGACTTTCCGGAGATTTTCTTCGATGCTTGTATTTTTCCTCCTAATCTTTAAAGAATTCCCGAAGATGCCGTATCCACAGCACTTAGCTATACCCGCGATTTCTATGCTTGGTACAAAGAATGGTATAAAGTGGCCGCTAAAGCTTCAAAAGTAGCCTTCGATCGAGCCAAAATTGTCGAGAAACTGGAAGCCGACTTGGCTCAGAAGATTCGTATTGTTGATATACTCCAATCTGAGGCGGAATCTTCCCGTAAGGCCGAAGTCGAGTCGCTAAAAAAGGTTGATGAGACATTAGTTGAGATGGCAAAGATGCAACAAGCACATTGCACTTTAGTTGACGACTTGGGCCATCGATACAAAAATGTTGAGGCCGAGCGGGATGCGGCAGTCAATGAACTAGAGGAATTAAAGGCTAAGTTTTCCGAAATAAACAAGGAAAAAGACGATGCTAATACGGCCGAGCAAGAAGCGTGTGAGCAAGCTGTGTCCCTCCGAGCTGAGCGTGATGCGGCAGACGCAAGGGTTAAGGAGGTTGAAACGAAGGTGGAGGAGAGAATCCAGGCAGAGAGGTTCAAGATGGAGGCCGAATTTGACGAACTCTTGGACACATATAATGCCAACATGTTAGAGCATAGAAATCTCTCCTTGCTAGGAGATTACTCGATGCTTCTCTACAACGCCTGGAAGAAATTAGTGGAGAACAAGAGGATGCCTTGCCCGGATGGAGTACTAGATGAGTTTGAGCTTGAGTCATGTCTGCTTAGCGAGGATGAGAGGAGAACTCTTCACGAGGCGATAATTTCTGTCGAGAAAGAAAGACATGGCATCCATCAAACGGGGATCGGCGAAGGTTCGGGTGTCGTGCATCATAGTGACAATATCGAAGCCCCTATCCTGACTTCATCCGAAGCTATCGCCATAGTTGATCCACAAGTTATTCCTGCTTACAACCCGGACCAACCGGAGTTGTCTTCTGGCAAGACTGCTGTCTCCGAGCCTGTTCAAGCTCCAGGTCAAGGTAAAGAAGGTACTTTGATTATTTCCCTCATGTCTTAAAGTATCGATTTTCGAGAGAATCTTCCGGACTGATTACTTTTGTCTTCCTTTGTTCAATGACTGAGATTGCCGCATTCGTGCCCCCCATTCCTCCGGTTCTACATCTTACGCACGGAGTTATTGTCACCGAGGCGATTTCAACTGCTGCCATGGCCGGTGATATGGGAGAGGGGAGCTCGATGTCATTCGATGCACAAATGATTGAAGAGCTACTTGGTCACTCTCTTGACCCTATTCCTGATCCTTCATTCGTGATGAGTGGAGCTGCTCCAGTTTCAGTTCTGTCGTGACGACCACCAGCGTATCAAGTGTAGCTCAGTTGACTCGAGAAGAAGAGATTTTAGCTGAGATAAGTGCTGAAATGGCCACGATGGTAACGGTTGGTGGCCCTGGTAGCGACACCGCCCCTTCAAGCTTATCTTCTTTAATGGTGATCTCTCCTGGTGGCACGGTAACTGTCTCGAGCGTTGCTGAACAAACACCTGTCACCGCTCCCACGCCTTCAGTTCGTCCTCACAAAAGGATCTCTATCCCTTCCAGCTCTGAGGAAGACATTGATATTATGCCAGATCCGGAGGATGTTCCAAAGAAGGGCAAAAAGTATCGTAGGAAGCCGGGTAGCGGGCCCAGCGGCTCGACTCCGAAGAAGAAGCCCCAGAAGAAGAAGGAGTGAGCTTCTTGCTTTATCATGTGGTTGTGAATAGCAATTCTTTTATTTCTTCTTTTGTTCTTTTAGAGCCGTGTATATGTGTGGATTCGGCCTCCACTTAATTGAAACTTCTTGACTTTCCATGTAATCGAACATGTTTTTGTTGGCTGACGGAATGTGAAGTTGCTCTTTTCTTTTACTTAAGTGTTTTGCAGTGTTTATTTGTTTTGGTTTTTATCTTCCAAGTATGAAAACATAACTTCGTTCCATGATTTGATGAATGAGTTGAACTCTGGACACAACATCACTTAGGTTAGTGATTAGCACTTAGATTTTTTGCCCCCTAGTCTCGGGGAACAACATTTGTATTTCGGTGGCTGATCGCATTTATTGCAAATCTTAAGCACAGGTCCACATTCTGGGGACATAGGATAATTTGAGATTGATAATCCGGTTCACACTCCGGGAATTTGAGATTTATCGATACTTGTATCACGGTTCGCCCTACGGAACCTGGAATTGATGTTCATATTCTGCTTCACGCTCTGGGAACTTGGAGTTATTATTGATATTTCGGTTCGCGCTTCGGGAACTTGTAATTTATGTTTATAATCCGTTCACGCTCTGGGAACGAGTTGTTGGACATTTATACTCCAATTCGCGCTTTGGGAATTTGGAGTCCGTTCGTGTTCTGGGAACGAGTTGTTGAATGTTTATACTCCAATTCGCACTCTGGGAAGTTGGAGTCCGTTCGCACTCCGGGAACGAATTGCTGAATGTTTGTACTCCAATTCACACTCTGGGAAGCTGGAGTCCGTTCGCACTCCGGGAACGAATTGCTGAATGTTTATACTCCAATTCACACTTTGGGAAGTTGGAGTCCGTTCACACTCCGGGAACGAATTGCTGAATGTTTATACTCCAATTCGCACTCTGGGAAGTTGGAGTCCGTTCGCACTCCGAGAACGAATTGTTGAATGTTTATACTCCAATTCACACTCTGGGAAGTTGGATTCCGTTCACACTCCGAGAACGAATTGCCGAATGTTTATACTCCAATTCACACTCTGGGAAGTTGGAGTCCGTTCGCACTCCGGAAACGAATTTCTGAATGTTTATACTACAATTCACACTCTAGGAAGTTGGAGTTAGTAAAAGGATTGTCGTGTATCAATCCTAGTAAATGCTGGTTTAGTGTTATGTCCCCGAGCTCAGGTTTCACTTAGTGAGTGACCGGTCGTATCACAGTCACTCCCTATTTGAATAAATCCCACCGCGTGATGGAACTTAGCTCTTCGTGCATCATGATATTATGCGTCATTTTCAGTTAATCACAACTTTTGGCTCGAAGAGGTGGCATTTTATTGCTGAAATAAAAGAAATATGGCAAAATCAGTTGCCTTATTACAAGTTCAAACTTCAAAATGCAAAATTAAAATGCTAGGGAAGAAATTGACTAAAAATTGATAAACAAAGCTTGTCATGTGTAGTAGTGACGGAGATTTTCGCTATTCCAAGCTCTCGGCAAAGTAAGACCGTCAATGGTTGACAACTTGAACGTGCCATCTCCGAGCTTTCGTGAAATCACATACGGCCCTTCCCAATTTGGTTTCATGTGCGAAGGGACCGGATAAATTCTATTGAGTACGAGATCGCCGGGTTCAAAGGTTCGCGGGCGGACCTTGGCATTGTATATTCGAGCGACTCGACTCCGATATGCGGCTGCCCTCAAATCAGCTTCTTCGCGCTTCTCATCAAGTAGATCCAGAGATTCAGCAAGTAATATGGCATTCGTTTTCGGGTCGTAATATGTCACACGATGAAAGCGAACTTCAATTCGACTGGGATAATGGCTTCAGAGCCATAGGATAGAGAAAATAGAGTGTGTCTGGTTGCAGTCTTGTGAGTCGTTCGGTAGGCCCATAGAGCCATAGGTAGTTTATCAACCCACTTGCCCCCGGCTTTTTCCAGACATTTCTTTAAAATAGACTTGATGACCTTATTGACGGCTTCAACTTGACCATTTGCTTGAGGGTGTGCTACTGCAGAGAATTTCTTGTGGATGTGAAATCGTTGACAGAAGTTCTTGAATTCAACACTGTCGAATTGGGCTCCATTATTGGTGATAATAGTATGCGGGAGACCAAACTGGCAGATGATGTTGCGTACCACGAAGTTGATCACTTTCTTTGTCGTATTGTTGCAAAAGGTTCAGCTGCAGCCCATTTGGTGAAGTAATCAACTGCGACGATGGCATACTTCGCACCACCTTTAGCTAAAGGCAATGCACCAATTATATCAACTCCCCATATTGCAAATGGCCATGGACTGACCATTTGGGTAATCTCTGTAGGCGGAGCTCTAGGAATTCGAGCGTGTTTTTGGCATTT
This sequence comes from Allium cepa, assembly GCA_030765085.1. Classification (NCBI taxonomy): domain Eukaryota; kingdom Viridiplantae; phylum Streptophyta; class Magnoliopsida; order Asparagales; family Amaryllidaceae; genus Allium; species Allium cepa. The sequence goes on from CM060942.1 coordinate 433,297,689, forward strand.
ATCACACCTTTTGGCATAGTCCATAGCATCGCGATTTACGGTAGGCCAATAATATCCATATCGGTGTATTTTCTTGGCACATCGTGTAACACTCGTTTGACTTCGTCGTGTGCGATACACCAGAGAAGAGGAACAGAATATCCCCTAGGATACATAACTCCATTCTGAATGACAAATCGTGAAGCTTTTCGAAAAATTTGTCTTTTCTCACTTCGGCGCCCGGGTAATATGCCACGCTCAATGTAATCTCGGTAGGGGGTCATCCACGATTCCCTGCTATAAGTGGCTTCAAACGTGAATTCATTCTCTGCTCGATCAATGCTTGGAGAGGACAAAGTATCGACAAGAACGAGTCCCAAGTGTTGGGCTTCGCCTGTACTTGCCAACTTTGCCAACGAATCGGCCTTCTGATTGTGCTCTCGGGGTACGGAAAAAATGGTATAATAATCGAACTGATCAAGTATTACCCGGACTCGGGCTAGATAAGCGGCTAAACTTCGATCTTTGGCCTGGTATTCACCCCGAACTTGGCATACTACTAATTGGGAATCGCAGTAGATTTCCATAGCAATAATTCTTAGGTCACGGGCCAACTTCAACCCAGTAAGCAAAGCTTCATATTCGGCTTCATTGTTGGTTGCACGGAAATCAAACTTTAAAGCGTGGCATATGGATCGGCCCTCGGGAGTTTCAAGCACTATCCCTGCGCCCGAGCACCTATCATTGGATGCACCGTCAGTATAAAGCTTCCATATGTATTCGGGGGATTTACTAGTTTCAGGTAAGTCTTCAGGAGTAGTGAATTCGGCAATGAAATCTGCAAGGACTTGACCGTGTATGGCTCGTCTCGGAGTATAAGTGATGTTCGAATTGACTCAGCTCAATGTTCCACTTTAGTAACCTGCCAGACGTCTCAGGTCGTGTGAGGACTTGTCGTAACGGCTGATCGATGTACACGGTGATGGGATGAGCCTGAAAATATGGACGGAGCTTCCTCGAGGCGATGGCTAGGCAGTATGCCAATTTTTCTAACTTTGGATAATTTCTCTCGGCTCTGGTTAACCGTTTGTTTACATAATAGACCGGTTTCTGTACTCGGACTTCCTCCCGAACTAACGTGGCACTGATTGTGTTTTCAGATACAAACAGATAGAGGTATAACTGTTCATGATCAACAGGTTTTGAAAGAATCGGCGGTGTGGAAAGATGCTGAATCAGTGATTGAAATGCACCCTCACATTCCGTGGTCCATTCGAAGTTTCGTTTCCCTTTTCGGATCAGGTCGAAGAAGGGTATGCATTTGTCAGTTGATTTCGAGATGAACCTGCTCAGTGCTGCAACCTTTCCATTAAGGCTTTGAACCTGTTTTATGGTCCTTGGAGTTTGAAGATACTTGATCGCCCAAATCTTTTCAGGGTTGGCCTCTATTCCTCGGGCGTTGACGATGAACCCAAGGAATTTTCCGGATGCGACTCCAAAATGACATTTTAGCGGATTAAGCTTCATCCCATATCTCCGGAGGACATTGAACATTGACTCTAAGTCTTTGACGTGATCTGTGGAGTATCGTGATTTTACCAACATATCATCTACATAAACTTCCATAGTTTTTCCGATCTGGTCGGCAAATATTCGTTTGACTAGGCGTTGGTAGGTTGCTCCGGCATTTTTTAATCCAAAGGGCATGACCTTGTAGCAGTATAGTCCCAGGTCAGTTACAAAGCTCGTATGTTATTGGTCAGGCACATGCATGGGTATCTGATTGTAACCAGAATAAGCGTCCATGAAAGATAATAATTCGTGCCCGGCCGTTGAGTCCACATGTTGATCAATTCGGAAAGTGGAAAGATGTCTTTCGGACAAGCCTTATTTAAGTCAGAGTAATCGATGCACGTTCTCCATTTCCCATTCGGTTTCCGGACATGTACAGGGTTGGATACCCACTCCGGTACAAAGCATCCCGGATAAACCCATTCGCTCTTAGCTTATCAACTTCTTTTTTGAGGGTGGCAGATCTCTCTGGATCCATACTGCGTCTTTTTTGTTTGACCGGGATATACCGTGGGTCAATATTCAAGGTGTGGCTCGCGATATCCGGCGAGATTCCACACATGTCAAAGTGCATCCAAACGAATACGTCTAGATTTGCTTGGAGAAATTCGACCAATTCCCATTGCGCTTGTGGGTTTAGTTGCGACCCAATTTTCAACATTTTTGAATCATCGTCATCATTAACTGGAATGTCAATTGTCAGCTCAGCGGAGAAGCTTGACTTTCTTTAGATACATCATTACCTTCAGTGTCTCTGGGGTCTAGATCTTTCTGGAATTGGTCGTGGTGCCCGGGCCGAGGCCCAGGCACTAATTGTCAATCATCAGCGAAACGGACGCAGAGAGATTCCTCCACGCCCTTTCCTTTCTCCTTTCTCTACTCTTCTCGCAGTTCGACAACATAGCAGGCTCTCCCAGCAGCCTGATCTCCTTGAATGACCCCAATCCCGTGATCAGTGGGGAATTTCAAAGTTATGCACCATGGGGCGATTGCTGCCCTGAATTCAGCAAGGGCCGGTCGGCTCAAAAAAACATTGTACGAAGAGTGGATATCTAGGACAACAAATTGTAACATTCGGACTCTTCGGCGTTCTCCAACTTCCAATTCCACTGGCAACTCCACTACTCCAGTGGGTATATTAGCACTTCCATCAAAGCCATGGATTCTAGAATGACAAGGCTTTAAATCTTTGGCTTCCATCTTCATTTGATCATATGCTATCTTAAACAAGATATTTACTAAACTCCCACTATCTACCAGGATCCTCTTCATCCAAGCAAGACCAACCTGAGCAGATATGACTAGTGGGTCTATAGTTGGGGCTTCGACCTTATCAGCATCTCGGTTTCTAAATACGATGTCGTCTTCCATCGTTCTCTACTGTTTGGCCGGAGCCCCTTCATCAAGTGTACTGCAATTTTCAAAACTCACGTGCTGGATTGAATTGGCGTATGATTCCATTTCCCTCCAGCTCCGGTCCGCTGGTTGAGGACCACCACTAACTGTATTTATGACCAACCTCCCGCCTTTACGAGCGGGCTCCTCCTGTCTCTCTTGGTTTTGTGCACGATTTTGGTTTGACGGGCCCACACCACCAGCCTGCGGTGCCTACACGAATTGATCTAACCTCCTTTCCCAGATCAATTTTTCAATAAGGTCTTGCAAATGCCTATAATCATTGGTATTGTGTCCATAACTTTCGTGGAATCTACAGAACTTCCCCGTTTGAATCTGTCTCTCCGACGATGGTTTCGGAGTTGGCTTCTTATACTGCATCGCATTACAAGTTTGTAGATACATGCTTTCCAATGATGTATTCTGTGGTGTATAGCTTTCAAACATTTGCGCCCTACGCCGCGGGCCACGATTTTGATCCTGCTTCTTATTTCTATTATCGTCGTTCCTCGGTTGGGTTTGCTTGTTTTGAATATTCAACTGTACTTTTCTAAGCTCTCCCCTGATTGTTTCACCGCCATATTGCTTTGAACCCCTTCATTGCTGGGTCTCGCATCGTCCTGCTTCCTAGATTGTTTCGCATCCTCACGCCTTAAGAATTGGGCGGCTTTGGAGTAGAAACTATCCAACGATGTGGGAGGTTTCCCAGCTAGCCAATTTCCAAATTTAGAGTCGGGGTCAATACCCTTAGTCAAGGCCATCAAGATTGAATTATCGTTGGGGTTAGTGATCTCTACACAAGCGGCATTGAATCTTTCCAAATATTGCCTGAGTGTCTCTCCTGGAGCTTGAGTGACACTGGATAAAGTATTTACGTCTTTAGGCCTGGCAATGTGCATACGGAAATGTTCAACAAATTTAGTGGCCAATTGATCAAATGAAGAAATAGATCGTGGTGGTAATCGTGTAAACCACATCGTCACAATTCCCTCCAGAGAAATGGGAAAACTACGGCATTTTACAGCATCGTCGGCTCTTGCAGCAGTCATCGACCATTCGTATTTCAGAATATGTTGGTTAGGGTCGGAATTTCCTTCATACATGGGGAGAGTTAGCATCCTGAATCGCCGAGGAGGTTCAGCATATAATATGTCATTGGTGAACGGAGTATGACTTCGGGAGATTCCCTAATCGTCATTTGTTAAGCCCTGATTTTTGCGAATCATTTGGCGTATCATAGCTGAGAGGTTAGGTGTTTCTATATTCAGAGGGTGGCGAGCCAAAGTGTGGTCGAGTTCCACAGTGCGAGGTAGGATCGGGCGACGTCGACGATCCGTATCTCGCCTCCTTGGCTCGGTGTCTTCTGGGACATATGTCCCCAGAGAATGTTCCTGCTGGTGGTAGTTTTGATTGGAGTGATTTCGGGTATCGACTCCTATGTCAACTACAGTGGCGGTGGCTTGGTTGTCCATAGTATGTTGTGGAACAGTGCCTCCTTGTGAGGAGGGTCCTGTTTGAAAACTAGCGGAAGGGCCAACTCTTATCTGCCTAACAGTTAATGCTTGTTAGTGACCAGCGGTATGCACATGGCTTCCGTCTAGCCTGGGACGAGTAGATCTTCCGCTGTAATCAGACGAGGAAGAGCTTTCAGTGGAGGAATGAGGGGCGTGGTCCCTTTTGGATTTTCTACGCCTTTGGCGGTTTAGTTCATTAGTCAACTTAGTATTGGCACGTAGTTGTTCAGTCGGCTGTTGTTGACTTTGGGTTAGTTTCTGGACTAATGCCTGGAACTCTTGTCGAATGACCGGACCTGACGAATCTGAGTGCCCAGTATCATTTTGATTGGGTGGAGGGAGTTACGGGGGATTTTGTCTATCTCGTCCTTCTTGACCAGCGGCAGTAGAAGTGGTTCTCGTGCTAACCATCTTAAGGTGTAGAATCCTTTCCTATATTTCGGTAAATCTGAATAGTACGGAAGGAGTCTAAAATTGAAGTCTGGATCTCTCTCTTAGATTTACGCAATTCGATATCGATGACAGATCCAATGAGCAGGAGAAAACCTGGGTTTTCTCAGTGAAAGAACCAAAGTGTTTGCACCAAAATTGGGCATCACCCTTCGGAATTTTTTAAAGAGATAGTAAATGAAGAAATTAAATTGAAAATGAGGATTATCTAACAAAAACTCCAAGTCACAGAAAAGTAAATTGCACAGAAGACAGTAATTTAGAGTGGTTCGGCGTTTTGCCTAGGTCCACTATGAAGTTTTATCACTTTATTGCTTAATACTTGAAGGTTACAAGTGTTTTAGAGTGAAATACAGCAGATAATAGACTTAAGCTCGAAATCAATGGCAGTGAAGACGATGTAAAGTGATTCTGGCAGCATTCGGGCGTGCTTTTTCTTTAGAAATTCTCCGATCCCCTTTCAGAATGACCAGAGGCTCTATTTATAGGTGTAGGAGGCTGATATTTCGCCTAAAATCAGGGAAGAACACTTCTGGCACGTGAGGGAGGCCAACATGCCCGGCCTCAGGAAATCCGGGCCCACTTTAGGATCGATTCGAACTCTAGTTCGAGTCGATCAAAATAGTGTCCAATCGAGGTAAAATTTGGTGTGGACATTCTTCAACATGCGTGCAAGCTCCTGTGAAAATTTCATAGCATTCCGACCTGTAGATCTCGAGTTATGATCGATTCAAGGTTGCATTCTCGGTTGACGCGCTTGGTTCGAACCGATCCCTTCGAATCTATGGGGCCGAATCGATGACTCGAGCATGTGCCTGATGACGTGGTGTGCGTGTTTCTCGGGTTGATCCTTCTTTTTCTCCGTGTTTGCTGGGTCGAACCCATGGTATTAACCGCCTTGACTTGGTAGATTCGAAGGAGTGGATTCGAAGACATGCTCCTTCGATTCGATCGAATGGATGTTCCTTCGTATCGATCAAGGTATGCGATATTTGATTGACATGAAGGCTTCTCAGCTGAATGGATTCAAAGACGGTCGTGGGATGGAGTTGAAGTTCTTCAACTGCATCGATTCGAAGGTCTTCCTCTTGATGGATACGAACCAAGGCCCTGTCCTGATGGATTCGAACCCAGGCTTGTTCGATGGGTTCGAACCGAGGGTTGTGTCTTATGGATTCGATCTTATATACTCTGATGGAGGCGAAGTGGAGTGACTTCATGGACTCGAAGGACTTCAACCTGATGGATACGAAGTGGAGTGATCCCATGGATTCGAAGTAAAAGGAACTCGATGGATTCGACCTCATGCTCTCCTGATGGATTCGAACTTAGGGTTATTTCCTCCAACTTGCATCGATGATAGCTTGAGCATACGAAGTCGGATTGACTTGAAATTTGAGATACGTACTTCTACGATCTTTCTTGTCGTATCCTATCAATTATAGCTCAATCTGGACTTGAGAGAAATTCATTGATATCCATAGTGAAGCGTAGTATGACCAATCTCTGAGACGAATTGTCCTATGTTTTCAATCGATCTTTTGGTATCACGGCTTTGCCAAAGAGCGGGATAACATTACTCCTAGTCAACTGTCTCCTAATGTGCACACATATCTTGTCTTTTTGGAGCTCATGGCAGTAGAATATGAAATTTTTTCTCTACATGCTAATGCTCTCGACTACTTAGTGCGTCTTGCTAAAGTCAGTGATTTAAACTGACAGATATTCTTGGTTACTCCCTCCAAAAAGTTGGTATCATAGGGATTGGATAAATTTAAAGACTGGGAGACACGTTTTTTCCACGTTAAATAGTTTATGGATATTAGAGGAACTTTTTATTCTCCCAGTAAGTATATTATTGTCATTTCAATTAATTTGTTATCTTTTACTAAGAAGTGTTTTCCTCATAGATCCTGCTCCTAAGAGTCCAGAGGAGGAAGGCCAGAAGACTATAGAGTTCATAAAAGCTACTTCAGAATATATTGAGAACTGACTTACAATGCTGACCCATGTAACCTTCGGAAAAATTTCCTTATTCCAAATGGTCAGAGGATTCTTAGACAACCTTCTTTGATCGTATATAACTAAAAAAGAAAACGCTTTCAATCCTTGGTCAACCCTAAAGTCTTCACACCCTTGTCTCCAGTTTGTCCAGATTCACTTGGTAAGACTGTAGTGTTGTAACGACCCGTATTTTACGTGTCGATAGATCGTAGAATTTGCAGGTCGATAGTGTTGTTTGTGTTGCCTCTAGCTTGAGTCGTTTAGAAGTTAACCCGAGTACAAGTGATGAGTCGTGACCGACTCATAGGGTGGCCGAGTCATAGGAATAGCCGACTCAAGGGGTGACCGAGTTATAGAACGTTACGACCTAGATAGTGGCCGACTCAGTTGGTTACCGGGTTAAGGGCTAGCGGCTTAAAGTCTTCTCCGACCTAAGGGTTAGCAGGCTTGTGTATTGGTCAAGAGATAGGTCGTGACCGACCTACAGGGTGACCGACTTAAGGTTTAACGACCTAGGGGGATAAGTCGTATGATACTTAGGTCGGTAGGGGTTAGGTCGGCACTTGTATCGAGTCGTAGGTCGCGTGGTTGGTTGAGTCGACTTATAGTTAGGACGGCTTTGGGTTCTTGAGTTGCTTAGGTCGTGAGTCGGTAGGATTTAGGTCGGTCGAGGGATAAGGTCGTATGCGACCTAAGTTGGTTCTGTGCTAAGAGTTAGGTCGGCACGTTGGCTGAGTCGTCATACGACTTAAGACTTAGGTGTGTTAGCGGCCGTGTAGTTGAGTCGTATAGGTCGGCAGCGACCTATGTTAGGTCAGAGTCTTTTAGGTCGGCAACGACCTAATAGCGAGCTCCGAGTTAAGAGGACGGCCGAGCTAAGGGGGATTCCAGCCTATAAATAGAGGGGTTTGGCTCACTTTTTGGCACCGGTTTTTGAAGCGACGAAGTGTTGCCATTTTGAAGACTCGACTACAACATTTCTTCATCTTCTTTTCTCTACTTCCATCAAGTGCTAACATCCATTGAAGATCGAAGAACAAGATCAAAGATCGAAGATCCAAAGTTGAAGATTTTCATCCGAAGAAGCTAGATTTCACCGTTTCAAGTGAAATTTCTCCGGATCAAGCTCAAGTCCTTGCTGTCCAGATCTGAAGTTGATTGATTTTAGGTTGTTTTGGTGATTTGGTGAGTGGTAGTTATCTCTCACGCGGATCCAAGGGAGTATATTGGATTGGTGGCTTGTTTTAGTGTTAAAGTTAGAGATTTCATGCATGTTTCTTAGATCTAAGTCTAGATCCATTGTTTCCAAAGACGTTTACTTATGCAAGTTTGTTTAACAAGTATTAGAGACAAAACCCATGTTTTATATTTGATAGATCTATGCTAAAAACCATGATATCACATATGTTGGACTTTTGCTCATTTATTTACGAAATTGCCATTATAGTTGATATTGCTTGTTAAATCTTGTTTGAATGTTTGATTGGTTGTATTAATGATTGATTGATTGAATGTATGATAGATTTGATTGTTTCAAATTAGCTTGTAGTTGATTTGGAACAAGATGGTTGGAGATGATTCAAGAGCTAAGCGGAAAGGCTCTTGAATAGTGAAAGCTGCCTGTAGCATATGAAACGGATATGGAAGCTCATACAGATGGATTCGAGGATGTGGGATCTTGCCATGATGCAAGAAGGCAAAGCATGATTGAGATGGGACTTTGCTATGATGTGATGAGGCAAGGCTTATGTTGGGATGGGACGGGTCATGATGACGTTCCAAGATAAGAGACTTTGCTATGATGTGATGAGGCAAGACATATGTTGTGATGGGGCAGGTCACGATGACGTTCCAAGCACGGGTCATGATGACGTGCAAAGCTGTAACTCGGTGATGCGGTCCGGGTTGGGGTGGATAATGGTTAGCTTGAGAGGCGCTTGAGCTAGTATGGAAATAGTCGTCAAGGAGGATGACTAGGAGGCTAAGATCTCATCGTTGTTGAAGGTTCTAGCATACTCAAAGCAAGGGTACGTTGGAACGGGTCACGATGACGTTCCAAGCATGGGTCACGATGACGTGCTAGTACTCTGGGCTGATGCGTTCGGCTTAGGCACGGGTCACGATGACGTGCGGAGTTATGTCTAGACCGGGGTTACCATTAGCCCTTGACAGGTGGTCATTCAACTAACGGTGAAATCAAGGCAAAGTTAACAGTGATAGCCAGAGTCATGGATGTTTGGTTGTATCATCATTCGGACTCAAGAGCGGTGTTTTCTGGGTGCTTATCTGATCTTGGTTTAGGCCTTGGGGGTTTGTATTTGGAAAACATCGTCCTTGACTCGAGTGATTATTGTTTTACTTTAGTTACCGGTTATGCTATGATTGCTTCTCCTTAGTGTGTGTCTGGGGCTATCACTGTAGAAAGAGGTGGAGTGGGATGGTTTGGTTCCTATTCCTTTTATCCCTTATGCTCTTTTGGTATGTTTGATTGTTAATTTACTGCTCACTAAGACTTTGTCTGACTCAAGGTTTTATGTCTCCTCTTATTACCTTGGGCTGTTCATCCATGTTTGGGATGGGCAGACTAGGTAGCAGGTGACAGGTGCTGTGCTAGGAGTTCTACGCTAAAGATGACGAAGACGAGCAGAAGGCTTTGCATATTAGTTTTCTTACTATATGTACTGGGTATCCGCTGCTATATTTGGTTGAGCGATTTGTAGTGAGGCTTTCATGTATAGATTTGTGTGGATGATTGTATAAAATTACTTTGATGCTTATATGATGATGTTCTGTTCTATGGAGCTTCACTATATTATATTTCTCTATTGTATTTTATCCATGCGCTGTGAGTTATGCGTTAGAGGTTCTTTTGTTTTGTTTTACCCTGACTATCGTCCATGGCTGCCTGGCACACCTTTCAGCGCATTATTTCCTTGTTTTGGCGCAGGAGTCATGGGCGGTCGTCACATTTGGTATCAGAGCTTTGGTTAATCGATTTTAGCCAACGCTCGCTGACGTAACTACGTATGAGAGACGTAATTGTAATTTGATGGATGATTACTATATATAATATAGTAGTTTAGAAGGATTTGAACTCCTTATGCAGTTGTTTCTTAAGGTGTTCTAATCATTCCTTTTTACAGATATTAAGGATGAGTCGAAGTGAGAGACAAGCTGCGAGGGGTAGCCGTGATGCTAGGGAAGCTGTTGATTATGCTCCTATGTTTGAGGCCATGATGACTTCAATCATGAGGAGGATACCAGCATCAGGATCATCTGTGGATGTGGGAGTTCAAGTCCAAGCTCCGAGACCGGTAGATTTTGCTAAGCTTTGCAAGGATTATACTTCTCTTGGAGGAAAAGCTTTCTTGGGGACGGAGTCAACTATTGAGGTGCAGAGATGGATTGATGCATGTCGAAGGATCTTTGGTGACTTAGGGATTGAGGATGCAACTAAGAGAAAGCTTGCATCGAGACAGCTTCAGGGAAGAGCTTCGGATTGGTGGAATTCTATCACCATTGATACTCCGGAGGAGGAGATTACTTGGGAGCAATTCCAAGCTAGATTTGAAGCTAAGTTCATCTCTACAGCTCAGAAATCTGTTTTGTTCAAGAAGTTTGTAGAGTTCAAGCAAGGTGGGAGATCGGTCCTTGAGTATGTTTCTGAGTTTGAGGCTTTGTCCAAGTATGCCAGATCGTATATTGATTCTCCCTATCAGAAGAATGAAAAGTTTGTGACTGGTCTGGATGCTTATCTTGGGAGGCAGTTGGTGGATCATCTGGACGATCCATTTGAAAAGCTTGTGGAGAAAGCTCTTAGGCATGAGAGTTTATTCCCTAAGGAAAGTTCTGTTGTTGCTGTAACCAGGGAAGGATCTAAACCACAGCAGGGTGGAAATAGGAAGAGGAAGCAGCAGCAACAGAAAGGTAAGGATGGCCAGAAGAAGCCGAGAGGTGAAGTGACCTGCTACAACTGCCGACAGAAGGGTCATCTCTCCCGGGATTGCAAGAACCCAAAGGTGCAGTTGAAGTGCCACAACTGTGATAAGCTGGGACATATCAAGAAGGACTGTCCAGAACCAAGGAAAGATAGGCAGGTTGTGCAAGCCTATGCTTTGGGGGCTGTTCCATCATCTTCAAAAGCTCCTACTGCTGAAGAAAAGGGGAAGAGTGTGGTGGTTCAAGGTACTCTTTCCATTTGTGGTGTTCCAGTCAGAGTGTTGTTTGATACTGGAGCATCGCATTCTTTTGTTTGTGATGATCTGGTAGGCCGGTTAGGTATGAAACCGGATATTGTTGATAGGCCATTGGTGGTGACTAATCCAGTTGGGGGTTCGTCATGTTTGTGTATGATATGCCATGGTCTAGTTGTGTCGAGTCATGATTGCTCGTTTGTTTGTGATTGTTTTGTTCTGAACTTTGCGGGGTTCGGAATTATTTTGGGTATGGACTGGCTTAGGAAGTATGCGGCAAGGATTGATTGTGAGAGGCTTGAGGTGACAGTCGGGAATGTGGAAGGGCGAAAGGTTGTGATACGATGTAAGCATGAGGAAGGCGTCTTCATGAGCTTCATGTATTCGCTGGTTGTTCCACGGGATGGACTGTCATCGGTGCCTATTGTGAATAGATTTGAGGACGTCTTTGACGAGGTCAAAGGGTTACCGCCGCATAGGGAGATCGAGTTTCGTATCGATCTAGTTGAGGGAGCCAGACCTGTTGTGATGCCTCTTAGGCGGATGGCACCGAGGGAGCAGCAAGAGCTGAAGGTGCAAGTTGATGACCTTTTGCGGAAAGGATTCATTCGGAGGAGTGTGTCCGAATGGGGTGCGCCCGTTGTGTTCGCAACCAAAGCGGATGGATCGTTGAGGTTGTGTGTTGATTATCGTGAGCTGAATAAGGTGACTAGGAAGAACAAGTATCCATTGCCGAGAATAGATGACTTGTTTGATCAGCTTCACGAGGCTACGGTGTTTTCTCAGATGGATTTGGCAACGGGATTTCACCAGTTGAGAGTGGCGAAGGATAGTGTGCCGAAGACTGCTTTCAGGACACCATCCGGGTTTTATGAGTGGCTGGTAATGCCGTTTGGATTGACTAACGCGCCAGCATATTTTGTGGATCTTATGAATAGGGTATTCAGAGATCAGTTGAATAAGTTCGTGCTTGTGTTCGTGGATGATATTCTGATTTATTCCAGAACTGAGGAAGAGCACAAGACGCACTTGAGGATTGTTTTGGAAACCCTACGGAAACATCAGCTGAAAGCTAAGTTTTCAAAGTGTCACTTCTGGAAAAGTGAAGTGAGGTTCTTAGGCCATGTTATCTCTGGAAATGGAATAGCGGTTGATCCCGCTAAGGTGGCAGCAATCCAGGATTGGGTTAGACCTAAGAATGCATCTGATGTGAGAAGTTTTCTTGGATTAGCAGGATATTATCGACGGTTTATCAAAGACTTTTCCAAGATAGCTGCACCGTTGACAGGATTGACGAAGAGGAACCAAGTGTTCAAATGGGATAATAAGTGTGAGCAAGCTTTCGTAATCCTGAAAGAGCGACTGACAAGTGCTCCTGTTTTGACTATTCCAGGTGGGAATGATGAGATGGTGGTTTACACCGATGCATGTGGTACTGGACTTGGAGCAGTGCTAATGCAGAAGGAGAAAGTTGTTGCGTATGCAAGTCGACAACTGAAGCCGCATGAAAGGAATTATCCGACCCATGATTTGGAGTTAGCGGCGATTGTGTTTGCTTTGAAGATGTGGAGACATTATCTATTGGGAGTTAGATTCGAGTTGTTTACAGATCATAAGTCGTTGAAGTATCTGTTCTCCCAAAAGGATTTAAATCTTCGACAGCAAAGGTGGCTAGAGTTCCTAGCATCTTATGATTTTGGTATAGCCTATACTCCGGGAAAAGGTAACGCAGTGGCAGATGCGTTAAGTCGAAGACATGCAGGATTAGGAGCCATGTTTTCGGAATGGAAGAATCTTGAGTATTTGGCTGAGTTTGACTTCAGGCCTAGATGTGAATTGGAACCTGAGATGTTGGCAAACTTATCGATAAGGCCTACTCTTGTGGAAAGAATTGGTGAGAGCCAAAGGCGGGACGATAAGATTGTCAAGATTATCCGTGATTTGGAATCCGGATTGGACCCAGAGAAGGATAAAGGATTCGAGGTCGATCGAGAGGGTTGGCTTCGAAAGCAAGGACGATTGGTTGTTCCTGATGAAGAAGGATTGAGAGATGAAGTTCTGAGGGAAAGTCATCACTCGAAGTTGACGATTCATCCAGGTGGGAATAAGATGTATCGGGATATGAAGAGAGTTTACTACTGGGAAGGTATGAAGAAGGATGTTGGAAATTTTATTTCCAAGTGTATGAACTGCCAGTTGGTAAAAGCTGAGCAGAAGAAGCCCAGTGGATTGCTTCAGCCATTAGAGGTTCCTACATGGAAGTGGGAGCAAGTGTCGATGGATTTTATCGATGGTCTACCTAGGACAAGAGCGGGAAATGAAGGGATTTGGGTCATTGTAGATCGTTTGACTAAAAGTGCAAGATTCATTCCTGTTCGATCAACTAGGACTGCATCGAAGTTGGCTGAACTGTATGTGAAGTGGATAGTTCGTTTCCATGGTGTTCCGAAGAGTATAGTGAGCGATCGAGACCCATTGTTCACTAGTAGATTTTGGAAGAGCTTCCAGGAAGTTTTGGGAACTGAGTTGTGTTTGAGTACAGCTTATCACCCTCAAACAGATGGTCAAACTGAGAGAGTCAACCGAGTTTTGGAAGATCTTCTTAGAGCATGTGTTTTGGACTTCGGAGGATCATGGGAAGATCATCTTCATTTGGTGGAGTTTGCTTATAATAACAGTTATCAGTCGAGTATTGGTATGGCACCATATGAGGCATTATATGGAAGACCGTGTAACTCTCCGACATGTTGGTTGGAAACTGGAGAAAAGCTGATACTTGGGCCAGAGATGATTCGACAGACTTCGGATGATATAGAGATCATTCGGCAAAGAATGAAGGCAGCCCAGGATCGTCAGAAAAGTTATGCCGATAACCGTCGAAAGGATTTGGAATTCGACGTAGGTGATATGGTTTTTGTGAAGATTTCTCCATTGAAGAATGTTATTAGATTCGGGAAGAAAGGGAAATTGACTCCTAGATTTGTTGGACCATTTCCGATTACCGAGCGAATTGGAAAGCTCGCTTATAGATTGGAGTTACCGGAAAAGATGGCGGGTGTGCACAATGTTTTTCATGTATCTTATCTACGGAAGTATGTGCATGACCCGAGTACGGTGGTTTCTGCTGATAGCTGCGAAGACTTAGAGGTTGATCCCGTGGGTACGAGACCTCGTGAGCCGCTTCGTATTGTTGAAACCGATACGAAACAGCTTAGGAGGAAGACGATTACGTTGCTCAAGGTACAATGGAGTGATGATGTTAACGACTGTACATGGGAGGAGGAAGAGAGGATGAAGGCAGCTCATCCCGGACTCTTCGAGGTATGGCCCTAAAGTGTCGTGACATATCATGAATTTGTAGCTTGTTCTAAGTCTTAGAATTCTGCATGCTAGGATAGAATTGGATGCATGGTTTGTTGATTGCTATGGATGGTAGGCATGCGGAATAATTGTGATTTTTGTTGTTTGCTTGGAATTTCGGGGGCGAAATTCCTAAGGGGGAGAGAATGTAACGACCCGTATTTTACGTGTCGATAGATCGTAGAATTTGCAGGTCGATAGTGTTGTTTGTGTTGCCTCTAGCTTGAGTCGTTTAGAAGTTAACCCGAGTACAAGTGATGAGTCGTGACCGACTCATAGGGTGGCCGAGTCATAGGAATAGCCGACTCAAGGGGTGACCGAGTTATAGAACGTTACGACCTAGATAGTGGCCGACTCAGTTGGTTACCGGGTTAAGGGCTAGCGGCTTAAAGTCTTCTCCGACCTAAGGGTTAGCAGGCTTGTGTATTGGTCAAGAGATAGGTCGTGACCGACCTACAGGGTGACCGACTTAAGGTTTAACGACCTAGGGGGATAAGTCGTATGATACTTAGGTCGGTAGGGGTTAGGTCGGCACTTGTATCGAGTCGTAGGTCGCGTGGTTGGTTGAGTCGACTTATAGTTAGGACGGCTTTGGGTTCTTGAGTTGCTTAGGTCGTGAGTCGGTAGGATTTAGGTCGGTCGAGGGATAAGGTCGTATGCGACCTAAGTTGGTTCTGTGCTAAGAGTTAGGTCGGCACGTTGGCTGAGTCGTCATACGACTTAAGACTTAGGTGTGTTAGCGGCCGTGTAGTTGAGTCGTATAGGTCGGCAGCGACCTATGTTAGGTCAGAGTCTTTTAGGTCGGCAACGACCTAATAGCGAGCTCCGAGTTAAGAGGACGGCCGAGCTAAGGGGGATTCCAGCCTATAAATAGAGGGGTTTGGCTCACTTTTTGGCACCGGTTTTTGAAGCGACGAAGTGTTGCCATTTTGAAGACTCGACTACAACATTTCTTCATCTTCTTTTCTCTACTTCCATCAAGTGCTAACATCCATTGAAGATCGAAGAACAAGATCAAAGATCGAAGATCCAAAGTTGAAGATTTTCATCCGAAGAAGCTAGATTTCACCGTTTCAAGTGAAATTTCTCCGGATCAAGCTCAAGTCCTTGCTGTCCAGATCTGAAGTTGATTGATTTTAGGTTGTTTTGGTGATTTGGTGAGTGGTAGTTATCTCTCACGCGGATCCAAGGGAGTATATTGGATTGGTGGCTTGTTTTAGTGTTAAAGTTAGAGATTTCATGCATGTTTCTTAGATCTAAGTCTAGATCCATTGTTTCCAAAGACGTTTACTTATGCAAGTTTGTTTAACAAGTATTAGAGACAAAACCCATGTTTTATATTTGATAGATCTATGCTAAAAACCATGATATCACATATGTTGGACTTTTGCTCATTTATTTACGAAATTGCCATTATAGTTGATATTGCTTGTTAAATCTTGTTTGAATGTTTGATTGGTTGTATTAATGATTGATTGATTGAATGTATGATAGATTTGATTGTTTCAAATTAGCTTGTAGTTGATTTGGAACAAGATGGTTGGAGATGATTCAAGAGCTAAGCGGAAAGGCTCTTGAATAGTGAAAGCTGCCTGTAGCATATGAAACGGATATGGAAGCTCATACGGATGGATTCGAGGATGTGGGATCTTGCCATGATGCAAGAAGGCAAAGCATGATTGAGATGGGACTTTGCTATGATGTGATGAGGCAAGGCTTATGTTGGGATGGGACGGGTCATGATGACGTTCCAAGATAAGAGACTTTGCTATGATGTGATGAGGCAAGACATATGTTGTGATGGGGCGGGTCACGATGACGTTCCAAGCACGGGTCATGATGACGTGCAAAGCTGTAACTCGGTGATGCGGTCCGGGTTGGGGTGGATAATGGTTAGCTTGAGAGGCGCTTGAGCTAGTATGGAAATAGTCGTCAAGGAGGATGACTAGGAGGCTAAGATCTCATCGTTGTTGAAGGTTCTAGCATACTCAAAGCAAGGGTACGTTGGAACGGGTCACGATGACGTTCCAAGCATGGGTCACGATGACGTGCTAGTACTCTGGGCTGATGCGTTCGGCTTAGGCACGGGTCACGATGACGTGCGGAGTTATGTCTAGACCGGGGTTACCATTAGCCCTTGACAGGTGGTCATTCAACTAACGGTGAAATCAAGGCAAAGTTAACAGTGATAGCCAGAGTCATGGATGTTTGGTTGTATCATCATTCGGACTCAAGAGCGGTGTTTTCTGGGTGCTTATCTGATCTTGGTTTAGGCCTTGGGGGTTTGTATTTGGAAAACATCGTCCTTGACTCGAGTGATTATTGTTTTACTTTAGTTACCGGTTATGCTATGATTGCTTCTCCTTAGTGTGTGTCTGGGGCTATCACTGTAGAAAGAGGTGGAGTGGGATGGTTTGGTTCCTATTCCTTTTATCCCTTATGCTCTTTTGGTATGTTTGATTGTTAATTTACTGCTCACTAAGACTTTGTCTGACTCAAGGTTTTATGTCTCCTCTTATTACCTTGGGCTGTTCATCCATGTTTGGGATGGGCAGACTAGGTAGCAGGTGACAGGTGCTGTGCTAGGAGTTCTACGCTGAAGATGACGAAGACGAGCAGAAGGCTTTGCATATTAGTTTTCTTACTATATGTACTGGGTATCCGCTGCTATATTTGGTTGAGCGATTTGTAGTGAGGCTTTCATGTATAGATTTGTGTGGATGATTGTATAAAATTACTTTGATGCTTATATGATGATGTTCTGTTCTATGGAGCTTCACTATATTATATTTCTCTATTGTATTTTATCCATGCGCTGTGAGTTATGCGTTAGAGGTTCTTTTGTTTTGTTTTACCCTGACTATCGTCCATGGCTGCCTGGCACACCTTTCAGCGCATTATTTCCTTGTTTTGGCGCAGGAGTCATGGGCGGTCGTCACAAGTGTATTGTCTATAAATTAACATAATGTCATTCCTTAAATTGTTTTTCTGTTCTAAGCCCTTTGGCTTCAACAGCTGCTCCTCCAGTTAAATTCATCAAGAATGATCCTCCTCCCAAATGCTTGGAATCTGGGGCTCTTGCTTTGAGAAGTGTGATCGCTAGATCCAAAAAAATGTTAAAAGAAAATTCATCGAAAGAGCTGCGGGAGATTCTTCCATGGCTCTGCTTCTAAGAAACGCCATACTATTAACATTCAGACTTCTTCCACACTCGGGGAGGGTGAAATTACTGATGTTAATATGGATTTAAGGGATGCTAACCCAGAATGCACTATTGTTGTCCTCCTCGCGTACCTACTGATCCTAATGTTCCTCCTTCGAGTACATGGTTTATCCGAGGGATGACCTCACGACACATATTAAAGTGTCTGATTCGCATCAAGTTATTGACCAAATGTGAAAAGATGTTGGAATTTTTACTCTTTCCTAGGATTTAAATCCTTCGAGACCCTCGTCATAAGTGCCTCCCAATGAATGAGATAAAGTTGTGCAGTCAATCATGCATACGCAGTCATTCCCTGCTCTTCAACCACCTACCTCTACACCGGATTCATCAAGTCATCGTCGATCTCTCGTCGAACAACAACTTCTGATATATTCTATATTGTTTGATTTCCTTGTTATCTTTTATACCAAATCTTAACTTATATCTTACTTTTCCACCCAAATTACTAAAAGCTGGTATTATCTTAAAGAAGATGCTTCGAGGTCTTCTATTGAAATATTGATGCTCAAGGGAGAAGTCTTGACATTAAACAATCAGATTACTACCCTGACTAATGCCAAAGATAATGCAATGAATGAACAAAAAGGTAGAGTGCTTTGCTTACATAAGTAGAGTCTAAAATTTCTAAAGAGGGAAAGGCCAAATAGGGACTAGCTGATGAAGTTTTGGCTCTTAAAATGGCTTTGAATGAACCCAAAGATGAGAAGGCTAGAGTTATTGCCAATTGTGCCTCTGTCAAAAGGTAATGCATTTCTCTCAATAAGAAATTAGAGATGAAAAATATCACTTTATCTAAAACCACTAAAATCATTACGGATGCTAAGCAAAAAGCGTCTCACTTTCTAAACACTTCTCGTAATGAAATTATTGTGAATTCTTATGAAGATGCACTAATACTATCCTATTCTGGTAATATAGAAAAGTGCCTGGAGTTAAGCTTCCTTTCACTTGACCATGAGCAAGCCAAAAAATATATGCCTAAGATTAAGGAAATGGAATAAGAGATTGAGGTTCTCGATAAGGAGGAAGTTAATGGCACCTAGCTCTTGCCTTTCGAAGCTCATCCCAAGGAAGAGGATTCTGACTCAAATGAAGGGGAAGACAAGAAAGTTGATGAAGTCATCATTAATGAAGATGACAATGATGATGATGATCATAATAATGGTAACAATGAAGACGATGAAGGTCATGGTGCGGTTGATAACAAAGGCATTTATAATGATACTCCTGGTGGGGATGGTTGCAACGCTTCTAGGGCTCCAAGTGACGAAGATGGATCAAGAGATGTTAATATCGATCCTACTATCTAAGAAGTGGATCAAGTTGAATTACCCAACTCGTCTGATCCTCACAGAAGAGATGTTGATTTTTGTGTCAAAGAACAAAAAAGGAAGAAACAAACTTTACAGTCCTCAATTTTGATTTCTCAGGTGTGGAATTCTTTATCAAAATTGCTCTCATTTTCAAGATAACTCTAGCTGGTATCCTACTATTTTAGATATGGAAGAAAACCATACACCTTTTTAGACAAAGCTTGAAAAGAAATAGGTGGAAATAAATGGCCCATATAGGGAATTAGATAAATGATTAAAAGGGCAATGCACTATCTGATAAGTATTATAAGCTTAACAAAAGTGTTGTAGTATTAATGTCTTTCAAGGATAAAGAAGGGATATCTCGACTGAAAAGAGCACGCCTCCGTTGAGACAAGCTTTTGGAGTAGAATACAGAAATGATGATACTTTTTCGAATGTTAATTGAGGACATAGACATCATAGTAGAATTTTAATATAAAGGTAATTGCACTGTGTATTACTCATACTTGGGTGACTTCAGTAGAGGCCTACTCTGACACTTGCATAAGAGATACCTGGATGAATGCAGGGCTAATCCCTACTCGGGGGCTTGCTGGAACTTACCACGGGTTTGCACAATTTCTCGCATATTGCCTATAGAATAGCTCAAATATTATAAGGACAAGTTCATTTCTGAGATATTTAAAAGATCACTTTTGTATGAACCGGGAGAAAATTTGTAACATATAATTATGTTGATCTATGGACCTTACTGTATCGGTCTTTTTGTCCTTAGTTTTTTTTATTACGTTATTATAGAGTAAACATCTCCCAAGTAGCCTAGCTACTAGAGATTTCTTAGGAAAATTAGTCAAGTTAAGAAGAGATTACTAAGAAAAGTCCTCGCTCATGAAATCATCAAGATTAGCAAGATATTGCTTTCTTAGAAATCTACAGAAGCTTTACATGCAACATCCCCGGCTTTACTTTGATTTACTAGGTGAGGAAATAGAAAAACTTCTTAAAGAAATTCAGACATATCATAAAAAATTAATTTGTGGTTGTGATAGTCTACCAGTTAGAGAATGCGATTATAGCAAATGCCTCACATCTATTACTCCAGAAGGATTCAATGCCACTTTGGAATCAATACTTGCCATTTTGGCTAAACCTTTAGATAAAGTTAAAAATGTTGTCTCTAGACTTTAAATGTAATAGGGCAAATAAAGGACTTGATTATAACAATGATATTGTACCCATTGTCTTATTTGCTCATGAGTTTTAATCTAGCTATTATAATGAAAGAAAATTTTTCTTTGTGTACTAATTTCTTTTTCGTTCATTTAAATAGGAAACACGATTAGCGATTATGCCACCTTCGATAGATCCAATATTTCCTTTCACTTGTCCTAAGGACATATTGCTTATTGATCTTGAAAAGAGTGGCTTATCTAAAGATCCTTTGTCTACCAAACTCCAAAAAAATACATAATATTGGAATGGCGTAAGGAAATTTTGCTTCAAAATGCGATCACCAAAGGCCTCAACGATCAAATTACTAGGCTCGAAGCATATATTAGGAAGAACAATGAGATGATTTCTCAATTGAGGCTTCAAATTAAATCAAATCCTTTGATCTTGAGATGTCCAAGTTTTACCAACATGTAAGCGATTTGGAAATAAAACTGATGGATAGTCAAGCACATTTTGAATGTTAATTTATCGATTGCTTTTGTCACCCATACTATTTTGAAGTCAACAAAGTCTCGTACTTTAGCCATTCAAAAATTCACTACGAAGCCAAGCCCTCCACCAGGTTTGGATCAAAGTGTGGTGGGTGAATGTTGCTGAAGAATTAAATTTGAAATGATGAAATATTTCGACAATCAACCGAAAGAAAGATTCTCGCAATGCATCAAGGAATATGCGGCCAAAATTTAAGAACTTAAACATAAAAGATATCTTTTTCAAAAACATATTGCTGATTAAGTAAGATAGAAAAAGGCCTTTAAAGGTGCATATGATGCTTTCAATCAAGCTCTGAAGGATCGTATCGAGTCTATCAATGATGATGAAATCGGAAATAAAGAAAATAATCTTAAAGATAACTTTGTGTGGCTATATGCCACATTGTTGACCCTTAATTTCTAAGAATTTAAATAAGATAACAAAAGATCTTTGAGGCACATAACCGTTCTAATCTTTTGGTACCGATATCTTAATGCATTATATAATATATTCTGTAGATTAAGCAAATATCACTTGGCTTGTAGGCCTCATCTATGCTTGTACTGTTGTTTTTTAATCTGCTTCTTGGTAGTTTTGGCTACGATTTTTTATATTTTTTGAATCATTTGATCTTTCTTGGGATGATCTAGCCATGGTATGGCCTGTAAACTTTTTTCTCCAATTAGTAATAATAATAAAAAACCAAAGCCCTTTGTTTGCAATAGAAGAAGAGAAATCCATAATAGAAGGCATGAAACCCAGATTTAGGTAGAAATTTGAAAATCAACATCTGATTATAACAAAAGACAGGAAATCTGTGACAAGTGAAAACCAAAAATCCAAATCTGGTGTTAATAAAAGAAGAAGTCTAGAAATCCAAATTCGAAATAATAGAAGACTAGAAATTCAAAATAGGTATATATAATAGAAGAAGTTTAGAAATCCAACCCTTGAATAATAGATGACTAGAAATTCAAATCTATGATTTATAATAGAAGAAGTCCAAAAATCCAACTCCGGAATGATAGAAGACCTAAAACCTAGATTTGGGTATTGATAAGTGAAGTCCTAGAATTAATAGTAGAGGGCCCAAAACCTTGATTCGGGTACTGGATATATTATAAGACTGAAAATTCATAATAGAAGACCCAAAACTAGATTCCGATATTGATAAGTGAAGTCCAGAAATCATCTTATGGATATAGTGGAAGACCAAAAATTCATAATAGAAGACCTAAAACCTGGATTCAGGCACTGATAAGTGAAGTTCGGAAACTGTTAACGCTTAAATTTGAACGCTAACACCCCGGTGTGTGAAGTATAATTGTGAAAGCACCACCCGATAGATCGGGAAAGAATTACAAGCAAATAATAGCGGAAAAGCAGTAAACAACAGCAATTTTATAGTGGTTCGGCTTATGGGTATAGCCTACGTCCACTTTAAGTACTTTTATTGATGATCCCGTTACAAGTTGATACAATTCTTCCCAAGTACAATTCACTTTGAACTACAAGAAACTTAGAACAAGTATTTTAAACTTCGAAGGAGATGAGAGTCTTTGAATCCATGTTGGATGTACGCGATCTCTTGTTGAAGTTGTTTGTAGCGTTCTTAGTGTCTCGAGAGCTTCAAGTGTTGAATTGGTTTGGAATGCAGCAGAGTATCAGCGCTTGAAGAGAATGAGCCCAAAAGTCCCCTGAATGTTGGCGATGGCTGCCTATTTATAGGAATTCTCGGAGTTGAGCCGCCCCCTATAAGTCGCATGCGACTCATTTCATGTACTAGGTTGCTGGCGAGTCACGGGTCAACGAGTCACGACTTAAGCATTTTCCTTATCTCCTCCCAGGGCCACGAGTACCAACCCGCGTCTTATAAGAAGCGGCACCATTTTTTCCCTAAGTGCTAGGTCGCACGCGACTTAGAAGGATGAGGCATATGTCGGCAACGACTCATGATAAGTCGTAGATCACGTCTTTGAGTTGTGGTTGAAGCAGTTTGCAATGCTTAATATGATGAGTCGCTAAGTCGGTATGCCATGAGTCGGTAGACCACTGAGTCGTTGAACCGCTCCATATGCTTGAGTCGTGAACACCTTAACTCGTTAAGTCACAAGGCACCTTAAGTCGTTAAGCCATTTAGTCGCTCCCTTTCTTAAGTCGCTGGAAGCATTGAGTCGCTCCCATTTTTAGGTCGCTGGAAGCATTGAGTCGCTCCCATTTTTAGGTCGCTGGAAGCATTGAGTCGCTCCCATTTTTAGGTCGCTGGAAGCATTGAGTCGCTCCCTTATGAGTCGGTAACTCCTATGAGTCGTAAGCCCCCTTGAGTCGCTCGGCGTTAACAATTGCCCCTCGAAGTATACGCTTAGATCATGAGTCGTGTGCTTCGACTTTCTGCTTGAGTCGTGAACGACTCAAAGCGGCTTATGACTCGCGAGTCCCTTCCTCTTCTCCTCCATCCTGTATATAAGCTATTAAGTCGCCCCTTCTTCCTCACTTAACTACTTCAATATCCAGCTCTGCCATTAGCGAAACTCCAAACTCCCAAAGGCGAATTCGAGTTAATCAATCGACGATTCATTCCTGATATTATATTGCGTAAGTGAATTCAACCTTTATCCAACTCACGATCACCATTAAACCATGAACATCCAACTTTTGATCCCAGCTCAAATCCATACATCACATCCCACTTTCGGGCCATGTTGCAGTCGGTTTTCGTTTGCCATTGGCTGTGTTGCTATGGCGGCTAATGAGAGCATAACAATGCATTGAATTTATGATAGACTCGAAGTGGTTCGAATCGGTGTTGGGCGATTTTGATGGTATGGGTAAATAATGGGTTTCATTGAGAAGATGGTGAACCTTTGTTGCTTGAGCGTTAGCGGGTTAGAGGGTTGAGGAAGATAAGGGGGCTGTAAGATGTGGCGTGGAGAGGAAGTCTGCGAGTTAGCAAATCAGGTCTTGAGTCGCTGCCGAGTCAACTTGGGACCATGAGTCGTGGCCGAGACAACCTGAGTCGCTGCCGAGATAGGACTTAGACAATTTTGCATGTCCCTGAACTGGGGCCCCTTGACTCATACAATGCGACTTTAAGTAATAGCGACCTTCCTGTTAGGCCATGAACGACTTAAGATTAGGATGCATAATGCCGTGCCTTGTGTTTCTTAACTCGATCCGAACATCCTGGGTTTTAAGCAACTTTGAGAACTTTTAAAATTTTGGTAGAACTTGCTTATATTTCCATCCTGAAGTTTGAATTGCTGAGACAACTCCAATGACTCTGTTATGCTTTGTTACTGGATTATGCGATCTTTAATATTGATAACCTGTTTAAACATAACCTTTGCAAAAAAGCGGGACGAATATACTGCCACTGACTGCCCACATCGAATGACAGATTAGTTAATAATAGACAATCAATTTAAACAAATTGTGTGAAAGAAGTGCTCTAAATCAACGAATCCAAGTAGAATGCTAAAGCAATATTGAAACAGTCAACTGAAATTGACCGGTTTGCACTAACACCACACCTGAACTTTTAAGTTAATAAGTCCTGAAATTTGGTAGTCAACCAACTGCCAACTAGCTTAACTTCAGTTATATTTACTTGTTTATTTTCATTAGTTCTGCACAACATTTCACACTTTTAGGAAACGTGTACCTTCGCATTTGAATATCCAGTTGCTTGTGTAGAATGACCTCTCATCAAGAAGAGCCGATGGGCCAGGCTGAAGATGTCTTTCCAGTAGCCATCCCTATAGACAACCCTCCGGAGAGAACATCCACAACTTTGAATCAGCGGGCATTTAACCAACTGCGCGTCCAGTTTGGCATTGATGATGCTGACATCTTATTTCCGGGGCCAAATGACACTGCTGACAATCCTCCCTACGGCTTTGTTGCAGTCAATCGCCAAATGTGCTTAAGTGGGGCGATTCCTCCTTTTAACGACTTTCTCCAACAGTTCCTGCTTCGGTTGTCTATCTCTCCATTCCAATTACACCCCAATGGCTACGCCATTCTGATGGGGTTATGTGTTCTATTCAGGAGAGTTTTGGATCGGTTACCAAGCTTCGAGGAGATCTGCTATTTTTGCTCATTCACGAAAACTAAAGACCATCCCTCCATCGTGGTTGTAAGAAGCGCTCGAAATCGCAAACTTATTACTGATCTCTCCGAAAGCGCTCACGGATTTTTGAATCAGTTTTTCTTCGTTCGCTGCCCTCCAGGGTTTTATGCCATCTGGAGAGTGGGAAGTAAGATTTCCTGTCTCTACTTTTTCCGTTTTGAAACTTTCTCGAGATCTGAACTTTCAGCTGCTAATTTCATTCTTTGCTCTTTTCAGCACTTCCTCTCCCTTCTAGAGATCCGATTCATAAACAAGTTTTCGAGAGGTTGAGTGCCGTGGCTGCGGAAGAAAGGAGCATAAAATTTCTGCTGAAGGATGAATTTTTACACCAATACGGGCTTCTACACGCTTCTCGTTCTACGCATGCTCATGAAGTTCCAACAGAAGTTCCCGATTCTCCGACGAAAACTTCTGACGCCCCGGTTACTGTCGAACAACTCGCATCAAAAGAGTCTAATATTGAAGCTTCATTGGTGAAGTGTTCCACTTCTACCGACATTATGGGGTCATCCAGTAAGACTGTGCTTGCCCCGATCGAGGAAGAAGAAGAACCTTCACGGCCTCTCGGGGGGTTAGCTGATGTAGGAATTGAGAAAACAAGTCCCACAAAGCATGATGGTGACGATGTTTACGAGGGGTTGAGCGACATAATAGTGACTTCGCAGGAGCTTTTTAGAGATGACATATCTAAAACTATCTCTCCTGTAATTGAGGCGACGTCTCTTCTTCGACAAACACCAACACAAACATCAACTCCTCATACCCAAGCTTTCATCACCTCTGCACCAAAGAGTGGTTTGTAGCTTAATGCGTGTAGCTTGCACATCACACAACACTTAGGATTTTCCAGCACATTTATGCACTTATCTTCTTGTACTTTAAAGACTTCTAAAGCTAATCTTTTCTTATTTCAGATTCTTCAATGACACGCGGCAGATCATATTACCAAGATTTCCAACGCTATGGGGGGCGTGGTCAATATGATTATCGGCGTTACTTTCCCTCCTATAGAGAGTCTGATGAAGAGAGGGCTGCTCGAAAGGCTCGTGAAAGGAGGGATGCAGAAGAGCGTCATGACAGAAGGGATAGGGATGAGCACCATGATTCTCTGCAGAGGAGTGATGACTCGCACAAAAGGAAATCTCACGACGACCGAGGAAAAGGTCATGTAGCTGAAGATTCAGGCAAACGAGCCCGACATGGTGAGAGACATGTTTCCACTATTCCCGAAAAGCCTACTGTCCCTGCCCCTCTTGACATTACTTCCGACTCTCCTGCTCTTGGGAAGGAGGACATCCAGACAATAATAAGCAGGCCCAAATTTCAAGTGGGACCGGGCCCTGCCACTTTACAAAGTCGTTTTCCGCAGTGGTGTTTAAAGGGTGTGAGGTTCGATCTCGACCTAGTCCCTATTGACAAGCCTGCTATGCTACGAAATCTTGACGCCGTTAAACTTGATATCGAGAGGATGTCAAACTGGCAGAAGCTTGTTGATGAGCTTCAACGAGTTAACCGCGCCAACTTAGAGGCTATGCTCACCATGGAAAATGATAAGGCTGAGTGGCAAAAGGTCCTTGAGCAGCACGACAACGAAATGAGGAGCATTACTTCCTACAACGAGGAGCTCGAAGCAAAGGTTGAGAAGTTGAAAGATGAGCTTGCTGCTTCCTCTACTTCATACTCTCAAAAAGAAGAAGTGCTTCTCAGACAAGTTAGAGATGCTCATGCTAGTCAGAGGGACGCCGAAGACAGGCTCGAGGTACAAAAAAGAATCAATGAAGGCTATGTCTCTGATATTGCTGAGCTTCGAAAGAAAAACAACTCCCAGGAGGCGGAGATACAAATGCTTAAGCTTCAGTTTGCCAAAACCGAAAGGGAGCGCGATCAGGCTGTCGTCGGCAAAATCGCAGCCGAAGAATCTCATGAGGCGACAAAAAATAGCTTCGGCTCAACATTATTCGACTTCTACTTGCATAGCGTCTTGGGTCGTGGAAGCCTCGCCTTTCTTGGTCCCAAGTATGAGATCACTTTAGCTGAAGTGTGGGAGGCCGCCCTCGATATGCTTGGTGCTGAAGGCGCTGGTTATGACGAGCCAGCCCTGGAAAGGCATTATTTTGATGAAGACGCTCGCGCTGCTCTTGCCAGGGGAAAGGAACAACTTGCCAAACTAAGAACCGAAGTGACGGAAGGGGACCAGCTGGGGAAAACCACTTCAACTACTCTAGTCCAGCCACCTTCTTCGTCTGAAGTCGACATTATTGGTTCCAGTTCCCATCTCGCATCTCCCACCAAAGTTACCGCTGATATTACGAGCACACAAGGTGGAGACGAGGGTGAAGAGAGCGCTGATGCGCAAGCTTATGAAGTCGATATCAGGAAACCAGCTTCTCCAGGTAACTTCACCGTTAATCTCGCTACTGTCAATTCTGCTCAAGCTGATTACTCGTTTATTTCACATGAGTTTCACGAGCTCCTTGGCTATCTTCTCAACCTTGACGAGCCTTCATCTCCTCTCTTTACTGACTTCATTGGTGAACCCTCATCTCCTCTTTTTACTGACTTTAACCTTTTTTCTTCTGTAGAGAAAGTACCAAGCACTGCTCAAACTTCTACTCCTCCGGTCATCCTTCCTTTATCTCCTCAGGCGGTGCCTCCTTCTGCCTCGCAACCTGGATCACAGGAGGAACAAATAGAGGCTCTTCACGGCTTGGATGATCCCATCGCTTCGCAAGAGCAGAAAGATGAGAGACCTGAGGGAGGTGACATTTCTCCGGAACGGACTCCTTCTGACGACATTGTTCTATCAAAACTTGTCACTCCGGGGAGTGAGTCTTCCTCACAAAGGAGAGAGAAGCGTGGGACATCAAAGAGGAGGGGGAAGAAAATCACCGCCACTGAAGAGGAGCCGGAAGTTGAACCGGTTACACCTGCCTCTCCTACTTCCCTTATACCCACTGGCCGACCTGAAAAGCTGGTTATTCGACCGAGTAAAGGGTCCAAAGGAGGGAAGAAGAAGTGAAGATTTTAGCTTTTTGCCTTTTGTATGAACTGGCCGAAAGTTGTGCGGGTACCGGCCCCCGCTTTTATTTTGAAACCTGTATCTGCATTATAGTTGAATAAAATGATTCTTTGTTTGTACAAACTTCTGTTTGAATTTGAGAATGCATTTACTATTTATTTTTGCACAAGTTTGTTTATATAGTATTGCAGCGGGCTTATGGTATGTTGCTTGAGTATTACTTTACTGAGGCAGCTATACTACTATACCATGTTGCCCCCATACCTTAAGCTTGTTGCAATATTTTATACTTTGAGGGGACTTGCACTCTTATTTGTTAAAGAATAATTATTTTATTTTTTAAAGAAAATTTTTATTGAGTACAACTCCCTTCGTATAAGTTTTTACGCTTTGTCGTTCGAAGAAATCACTTTTCTCTTTTGCTTATGTGCATATTTTACCAAGCGAATTCCTCTATGTGGTAAAGCGGACCTCTGAAGGGTACTTTAACTTCTTTTCTTTTTACAATCATTTTGCATTTGAAAGTTAAAGTACGCTTTTTGATGAGGAATTTTTTTTTATACAGAATTGTACCTCTGAGGAGGGATTTTTCACGTTTCAACACTTGGAAGTTTTATTTCAATCTCGGTGAAACGTGTACCCCCAAAGAGTTGTGCCTTCGAAGAAAGCCTTCTCACGTTTCAACACTTGGAAGTTTTATTTCAATCTCGGTGAAACGTGTGCTTCCAAAGAGGTCTTTTTTTTTTTTTTTTTTTTTTTTTTTTTAATTGTGTCCCCGGGAGGGGGTCGTACCTCTAAGGAGGGATTTTTTTTTTTTTTTTTTTTTTTTTACGTTTCAACACTTGGAAGTTTTATTTCAATCTCGGTGAAACGTGTACCCCCAAAGAGTTGTGCCTTCGAAGAAAGCCTTTTCACGTTTCAACACTTGGAAATTTTATTTCAATCTCGGTGAAACGTGTGCTTCCAAAGAGGTCTTTGTTTTTGCATTTCAACTTTGGTGAAGTGAAATTCCGAAGAGCGGTTGTTACACTTCAACTCCTGGCGAAATGTGCCTCCGAAGAGGGCTTTTATTTTGTTTACATTTCAACTCCGGTGAAGTGAAATTCCGAAGAGCGGTCAAAACACTTCAACTCTTGGTGAAATGGGCCTCCGAAGAGGGCTTTTATTTTGTTTGCATTTCAACTCTGGTGAAGTGAAATCCCGAAGAGCGGTTATAACACTTCAACTCCTGGTGAAATGGGCCTCCGAAGAGGGCTTTTATTTTGTTTGCATTTCAACTCTGGTGAAGTGAAATCCCGAAGAGCGGTTATAACACTTCAACTCCTGGTGAAATGGGCCTCCGAAGAGGGCTTTTATTTTGTTTGCATTTCAACTCTGGTGAAGTGAAATCCCGAAGAGCGGTTATAACACTTCAACTCCCGGTGAAATGTGGCTCAGAGAGGGTTTTCATCGCCTGGAAGTTACTCTCTCATGGTTGGAGGGTCATGACTCCTCCAATCTTTTTTGTTGAGTAGAGAACTTTCTTTTTTGTGGCGTATGACCCATTAGAGGTCTTTTATTCTCCGAAGAGTTGCGCCTCCGAAGAGGACTTGTGCCGCTGATGGTAGCTTTGGTTGTTCCTCTGTTCACTTGCTTATGCCTTTTCAGCGATCCTCTTTTTTTTTTTTTTTTTTTCTTTTCAAGTTTTCATTCCCCTTTCTCTCACAAGTGGCTTGTTTAATCCAAGGAAGTGTACTTCATTGCCAGGCAAGTTCGTGAGAACGGGCACTAGCTTCCTAATTGGATGTTTGTTTGTTCAAACAATCTCAATTTATCAGCAAGGGCTCGTTTCTATCGAAATCATTAGCCGTTCAATTGAAGTATTTCCTATCTAGGATTTGAATTCGGGGTCTTTGTGACTTGAAATTTGTTTGTTGAATGATGGTGAGAATCGCTCGGTCTTATTATGCGCAAGTTTTATTTCCATTGTCTGCAAAAATTTAAATCGACATTTTAGCAATACATTTTATGTATTTTTATATTGAAAACAAAGCAAACATATAATGATAATAAGGAACACAAGATTTATAGTGGTTCGGCCATGAAATTGGGCCTACATCCACTTTATATTCTTTCATTATTTACTTGCATCAGTTTCACAATTGCTTTCAGTTACAAGAATCATACATTCATAATTCTTTTTACAATTTTTCAACAAAATTTTCAAGTAAAGTATGGACGCAAGTGGTTGCTGTTCCATGCCCTTGGAATTTGATCTCCATCAACGGTGGTGAGCTTGAATGTGCCGTCAAGAAGCTTCTGACCTATTACATATGGTCCTTCCCAATTTGGCCCAAACACACCTGTCGCGGTCATAATTCTTTTCAGGACTAGATCTCCAATTTCAAAGCTGCGTTGACGAACTTTGGAATTGAAATGTCTGGCTATCCTTTGCTGATGAGCTGCAACTCTGAGGTTAGCTTCATCTCTTTTTTCATCAAGGAGATCCAGCGCTTCAAGTTGCAACTTTTCATTTTCTGCTTGATTGAAATGGATTCTTCTGTGTGAAGGGACCTCTGTTTCAACCGGGATCATTGCTTCCGATCCGTATGCTAACGAAAAAGGAGTATGCCCAGTTGCAGTTTTGTGAGTAGTTCTGTATGCCCATAGTGCAAGTGGTAGTTTATCGACCCAACCACCTTTTGCTCTTTCGAGTTGCTTTTTGATGGTTGATTTGATGATCTTGTTCACTGCTTCCACTTGCCCGTTTGCCTGCGGATGAGCTACTGCCGAAAAGCTTTTCTGGATTTTGAATCGTTTGCAAAAATCCTGGAATTCCTCGCTTTCAAACTGAGTACCATTGTCTGTGATTATTTTCTGAGGCACACCGTATCTGCAAATGATATTCTTGGTCACAAAGCTTATCATTTTCTTAGAAGTGATAGTAGCCAATGGTTCAGCTTCAGCCCACTTAGTAAAATAATCAATTGCAACAATATCATATTTAACCCCTGATTTAGCAGTTGGTAGCGGCCCAATGAGATCCATTCCCCAAATTGCAAATGGCCATGGACTGACCATCTGTGTGAGTTCGGTAGAAGGTGCTCTAGGAATTTTGGCATATCTTTGGCACTTGTCACATTTTCGGGAGTAATCTGCGGCATCCCGATTGATTTCTGGCCAAAAATATCCGTATCGGAGAATTTTCTTTGCTAATGTTTGACCACCTGAATGATCACCACATTCTCCTCCATGCACTTCAGCTAGGATTGTTTTGGACTCTTCCCGGGATACACATCGAAGCAATGGCATTGAGAATCCCCGTCTGTACAATCGGCCATCCTGAATTACATAGCGAGAGGCCTTCCTTAATAGCTTTCGTCTCTCTATCGAGTTTTCCGGCAGAGAACCTCTGAGTAGGTAATCCAGTATTGGAGCCATCCATGACTCTTGTTCTTGAGATACATTCATAATCCAGTTTATATCCATTTCGTCTATACTTGGCGCTGAAAGGACTTCTACAGGGACCAATCCCAATAGTTGAGCTTCACCAGAACTTGAATATTTTGCGAGGGAATCTGCCTTCATATTTTCTTCCCGAGGAATGTGGCTTATTGAATAGTGATCGAGTTCACATAGGAGTTCCCAAGCCTTTGACAAGTAGGAAGGCAGATTTCCACCTTTTGCTTGAAATTCCTTCTTGATTTGGCATACAATAAGCTGAGAATCACTGAAAATTTGTAATGCTCGAATGTTCAGCTCTTTAGCGATTTTCAGACCTGCAATAAGAGCTTCATATTCTGCTTCATTGTTTGTTGAAGGAAATTCCAGTCTTAGTGCATAACATAATGATCGACCTTCAGGAGTTTCAAGTACCACTCCGGCTCCAGAACAGTAGTCATTTCTTGCGCCATCAACATACATCTTCCACGGGATTGGAGAATCATTGACCGCTTTTTCCTCACCATTATCTTTCTCTGTGAATTCTGCAATGAAATCGGCTAAAGCTTGTCCGTTGATTGCTTTTCGGGGGTGATAGGTGATGTCATATTGACTAAGTTCAATGTTCCATTTTAGAAGACGACCTGAAGTTTCAGGGCGAAATAGGACTTGCTTTAGAGGCTGATCAGTGAGTACTTTGATAGGATGAGCTTGGAAATATTGCCTCAGTTTCCTCGATGCAACTAGTAGGCAATAGGCGAGTTTTTCCAACTTGGAGTAATTCAGCTCTGCCCCAGTGAGTCTTTTGCTGATATAGTAAACTGGATGTTGAATCCTTTTGTCTTCCCGTATCAGCGCTGCACTTAGAGCATGAGATGATACTGCCAAGTATATAAGAAGATCCTCACCATTGCCTGGCCTAGAAAGTATCGGAGGCGTTTCCATATGACGGATCAACTCTTCAAAGGCTTTTTGGCATTCGGGAGTCCATTCAAAGTTCTTCTTTCCTTTTTTCAGGGCATCGAAGAATGGGATGCATTTATCAGTAGCTTTGGAAATGAACCGACTCAAAGCGGCGACCTTTCCGTTGAGACTTTGCAATTCCTTCTTCGTTCTAGGAGCTTTAACTTCTTTTAAGGCGGTAATTTGCGCTGGACTGGCCTCAATGCCCCTAGCACTGACGATAAAACCTAAGAACTTTCCGGATTCGACCCCAAATGTACATTTCAGAGGGTTAAGTTTCATTCTGTATTTCCGGAGGACTGCGAACATTTCTGCTAAGTGTTCAATGTGATCCACTGCTTTCCTGGACTTCACTAACATGTCGTCGACGTAGACTTCCATAGTTTTGCCCAATTGCGGTTTGAACATAGCATTAACAAGTCTTTGGTAGGTTGCCCCTGCGTTTTTTAATCCGAAGGGCATAACTCTGTAGCAATAAAGCCCAATATCTGTAATAAAGCTTGTATCCTCCTGATCCGGCTCATGCATCATGATTTGGTTATAACCGGAATAGGCATCCATGAAGGATAACAATTCATGTCCCGCAGTTCCGTCTACCAGTTGATCGATCCTGGGTAATGGGAAGCAATCTTTGGGGCAAGCCTTGTTTAGATCAGAAAAATCGATGCACACTCTCCATTTCCCATTAGCTTTCTTGACCAACACAGGATTTGAAACCCAATTCGGATATGTAGATTCTTTGATGAAGTTATTTTCCATGAGTCGATCAACTTCTTCTTTTAATGCTGCTGACCTTTCTGGACACTGGGTTCTTCTTTTCTGTTTAACTGGCCTAAACTTTGGGTCAATATTCAGGGCGTGTACTGCAACTTCTGGGGATATCCCACACATATCGGCATGAGTCCAAGCAAAGACATCCAGATTTGCTTTCAGGAAAGATATTAAGACATTCTGAATTGACACATTAAGCTGCGAACCCACATTCAACACCTTATTTGGGTCCTTCGGGTCAACAGGTACCGGAATTGTTGTTTCCACCGGTACTACTCTATTCTCCCCTGTACTGGCTTTTCTGGGATCCATTTCTTTCCGTGCCCCGCTGTGTTCGCCAGTGCAGGGTCCGCTCTGTAATTGCTACAAAGCTGGTTCCTTGATGCGGACTGGAGTTGCCGCATCCTTTCCCATTTCTCTTTTTCTTGACTCTCGCAGCTCTGTCCAATAACATTCTCGTGCAGCATTTTGATCCCCTTTTATAACTCCTACTCCATTGTCAGTAGGAAATTTAATAGTGAGGCACCACGGGGCTAGGATAGCTTTGAATGCTGCGAGTGTTGGACGGCCAAGAAAAGCATTATAAGCAGAATATTCATCGACGATCACAAAGGTTTGCTTTCGGACCACTTTCCTTTCTCCTTCCCCAAGTTCTACAAACAGATCGATGGTTCCTACTGGTTGCTTTGGCTCCCCAGTGAAGCCCACGATTTTCTGTGATGAGGCTTGCACATCGATCATAGGGATTTTCATCTGGTCAAATGTCTTTTTGAAGAGGATATTACATGATGCTCCGCAGTCAATGAGGACTCTTCTGACAATGGCTGGTCCAATACCAGCCGAGATGACCAAGGGATCTAAAGTAGGAGCTTCAATACCTGTAGAATCTCTGGCTCTGAAAATAATATCATCACTGAAAGTTTTTTGTTGTTTAAGGGGC
Source organism: Allium cepa (assembly GCA_030765085.1). NCBI lineage: Eukaryota > Viridiplantae > Streptophyta > Magnoliopsida > Asparagales > Amaryllidaceae > Allium > Allium cepa. Next base: position 433,331,647 of record CM060942.1, read on the forward strand.
GTAGTGTCTTCTAGAACAAAGACGTTTTCTTCGGCTGGAGCATATTTCAAAGCCCTGGAATATCTCTCCATCTCACCCCAACTCTTGCCAGCTGGGTGAGGTCCTCCTGAAATGACATTGATAACGGGCCTTCCAGATTCATGCCCCGTAGCTTTCTCTCCTGCCCCAGGCTGATGAACAGGGGCCCGCTGCCCCTGACTTGACGATGCAGGATTGTTGCTATTCTTTTTTACGAATTGCTGCAACTTGTTTTCTCTTAGCAACTCTTCAATCAGATTTTTCAGCTGGCGGCATTCATCAGTTTCATGACCTGGTTGATTGTGGAAGCGGCAGAATTTCCCACTTTGTATGGCTTTTCTCCCAGTTCTCAAAGGGATAGGTTTAGGGAAATCGACGGAATCTTTAGTGGCGAGGTAGATGTGCTCTGGTGTATGTGATAATGGAGTATATTCTGATGGCTTGAAGGATCGGGGCTTCTTCAGATTACCCTGTTTCTTCCCATTACTATTCTCCCTTTTTTGCCCCACCGATTCATTCTTGCGTGGAGCGACAGTGTTGTCTTCTGCTTTTTCCACCACTGTCTTTACTGGTAAAGGACGGCTTTCCAAGCGAATGAATTCATCTGCTTTTTTGTAGAACTTTTCGAGAGAGGTTGGCTCCTTCATATTTAACCATTTCCCAAATTCGCTTGACTTATCGATAGCCCTCATCAGATAAGTCAATATCATTCGTGGTTCAGCATTGTCCACCTCAGCCAGTGCTATATTGAAGCGGTTCAAGAAGGATCTGATAGACTCACCAGGATTCTGCTCTAAACTCGATAGTGACATAATATCCTTGGCCTTCGAAGCATATAGTCTAAACTGCTCCTTGAATTTTCTGGTCAAGTCCGAAAACTGATCGATAGATCGGACTGGTAACTTGGTGAACCACAGTAAAGCCACGCCTTCCAGGTATACGGGGAAATATCGGCACTTTATTTCATCGGAGGCCCTGGCACCTGTCATGTGCCAATCATACTTATACAAGAACTCATTCGGATCACTTGTCCCTTTGTAAGCTGGAATAGTCGGAGGGACAAACTTCCTTGGAAATTCCGCCTTCAAGATTTTTTCGGTAAACGGAGTTTTACTTGGGGCGAAACCCCATTCCTTCTCATCTTCAACTCTTTGCATACTTTCTTTCATGATCTGCCGGACCATTCCAGAAAGATATTCCTCATCATGCCGAGTTCTAGATCCAGCGGCGTCAGGTACTGCCTGCTCAAAGGGACTAGTAGGCCTTTCAGGAGCATTCCTTTCATTAACATCATGAATGTTGCCAGCATAGTTCCTTTCATTAACATCATGAATGTTGCCAGCATAGTTCCTTTCATTACCAGCCGGTTGATTGTTTGCCCCAAGTAAGTCGTTCAACTTATTCAGAATCAGAGCATTCTGGGCACTTTGAGCCTCTAGTTGTGCATTTTGGGCGTTTATCTGCTGGTTTAGCCCTAGAATCACAGCATCCAATTCCGCTTTTGTAACTCCAACAGACGGAGTGGGTAGATTAGGCACAGGGGAAGCGGAGGTTCCCTCTTGAATGTTCCCAGATCTGATAGATCTACTTTTCCTTCCAAGAGCCATAATCTCAGATATACTTCTGGTTTTTAAGGAAATTCTTTCTTCTAATCTCTGCAAAGCAATGATGACAGCTGTCCTGAGTTCAATTCTCAGTGAAAGCACCAAAAATGTTAACGCTTAAATTTGAACGCTAACACCCCGGTGTGTGAAGTATAATTGTGAAAGCACCACCCGATAGATCGGGAAAGAATTACAAGCAAATAATAGCGGAAAAGCAGTAAACAACAGCAATTTTATAGTGGTTCGGCTTATGGGTATAGCCTACGTCCACTTTAAGTACTTTTATTGATGATCCCGTTACAAGTTGATACAATTCTTCCCAAGTACAATTCACTTTGAACTACAAGAAACTTAGAACAAGTATTTTAAACTTCGAAGGAGATGAGAGTCTTTGAATCCATGTTGGATGTACGCGATCTCTTGTTGAAGTTGTTTGTAGCGTTCTTAGTGTCTCGAGAGCTTCAAGTGTTGAATTGGTTTGGAATGCAGCAGAGTATCAGCGCTTGAAGAGAATGAGCCCAAAAGTCCCCTGAATGTTGGCGGTGGCTGCCTATTTATAGGAATTCTCGGAGTTGAGCCGCCCCCTATAAGTCGCATGCGACTCATTTCATGTACTAGGTTGCTGGCGAGTCACGGGTCAACGAGTCACGACTTAAGCATTTCCCTTATCTCCTCCCAGGGCCACGAGTACCAACCCGCGTCTTATAAGAAGCGGCACCATTTTTTCCCTAAGTGCTAGGTCGCACACGACTTAGAAGGATGAGGCATATGTCGGCAACGACTCATGATAAGTCGTAGATCACGTCTTTGAGTTGTGGTTGAAGCAGTTTGCAATGCTTAATATGATGAGTCGCTAAGTCGGTATGCCATGAGTCGGTAGACCACTGAGTCGTTGAACCGCTCCATATGCTTGAGTCGTGAACACCTTAACTCGTTAAGTCACAAGGCACCTTAAGTCGTTAAGCCATTTAGTCGCTCCCTTTCTTAAGTCGCTGGAAGCATTGAGTCGCTCCCATTTTTAGGTCGCTGGAAGCATTGAGTCGCTCCCATTTTTAGGTCGCTGGAAGCATTGAGTCGCTCCCTTATGAGTCGGTAACTCCTATGAGTCGTAAGCCCCCTTGAGTCGCTCGGCGTTAACAGAAACCATCTTCTGGAAATTAGCCAAAGGCCATAAATTCATATCTAATAATGAAAGTAGTCAGAGAATTATCATCTGAAAACAATAGAAGACCGAAAATTTGTTCCCAGTAATAAGAAGGAAAGTTTATAAAACATCATTTGATTAATGGAAGTTACGAAATTCTCATTTGATTCTTTTGTTCTGCACCACTCTATGGACTTTGATTATTCGAATCTTTTTCTCTATGTTTCCTCTTTGGTTCTAGGTATTTGATTCTTTCGACGTGCGCGATGTTTAGGCTTCGTATATTGTTAATGCTTTGTGTGCCATGCCTTGGGTTGGACGTCTTAGTCTATTGTCCGGTGAGCTTTGTTAGCTTATCCACAAGCAGAACCCATGGACTTACTTGACCTCCTACAGAAGGTTGTCTAGCTAGGCCTCATAAGCGGGCCTGAAAGCTTGTTTGGTGCCTTGACCAGGCCATGGCATGGCGGGATCAAGGGCTTACTTTGTCCTTCCTCCAAAAAGTGTTCCAACCAAGCCTTATAGGCAGGACAGAACGCTAGTCGTTGCCTTGAACTGGCCATAGCATGGCGCGTTCTAGGGCTTAATCTGTCCCCCCTTCAGGAGGCCTTGATCTCGCCATAGCATGGCGCAATCAAGGGCTTAATGTTAATTTAACTTGGCCATAATGTGGCATGAATAAAGGATTACTCTTACCTCCCTTCATGAGGTGCTTTAACCTGGCCATCGCGATGTGGACAAAGGCTTTTGACCTTTTAAGGTTGTTTTTAATTTTAAGGAGAAACTTATTCCCAACCATGTAGATTTTCTTATTCGAATAAGTTTCTTTTGAATTTTTCTAGGATTGCTTTACAAATCTATTGATTTTTCCTTATATGAAAAAGTTGATGGTCAACCCTTCAAGAGCTCTGCATTGACTGGTGTCGTGTCTGTTCGTCTGATGATAATGGTAGTAAGGTCCTCTTAGATTTCTTTCATACTTGGGCTCTTTCTTTCAGGATAGCCAGTAATTGAGTTCCTCCTTTGTTAGCAAGTATATGTTCTCGATTGATATAGTAAAGTTGCATTCTTTAAGGAGTCTTCATTTGAAGCTTGTCTTTTGAGGTTGATTTCTATATCTTTTGTTGCTTGATTCAGGAGCTTCAACATCGATGAACAATTTCCTTTTCGAAGCTTTTATGGAGGTAATGGTCCACTTGTTACTCGATGCCATTTTTGAGAAAATGTGCATTAATCAGCCATCGTCCCCTTTTCAAATTAGTTCCTTTAGCATGGAGTTGAATGTCCTTCATTTGCACAAACAAATTATCACCTCTAGATCTTGTTTCCCCTAAAGAAAAGATTAGTGTATGCCCAACATGAAATGGTGTTAACTCCTATTTCTACCACGACCAAAAACTCCGCGACCTATAACTCAGCAGCCCAACGACCTAAGAGTACCTGACGACTTAATGGTCTCAACGACCTAACGGCATAATTGTATTTGCGACCTAACTCCACGAAGCAGCTATGCGACCTAAAGACTTAAGCATTGTCACGACCTACGACCTATGGGGAGTAGCGACTTAATTCCTGAAGGTATGGAGCGACCTATCAAGCTTTGCGACCTAACAGAGAGCTGCGACCTAAAGGAGGCCGCGACCTACCAAGCTTCACGACCTAACCAGATAAGCAAGCAAGCAACCTAAAGACTTTATGCGACCTAACTGTCCACCGACCTATGAAGTTCCGCGACCTAAGGAAGACCGCGACCTATAGAATTCACACGACCTAGCGGAGTGCTTCGACCTAAGGAAGGTCGCGACCTAAGGGATTCAGCGACCTAAGATCAGCTATGGCTACAGGAAAGTACTCAGGACCTAGGGTAGGTCGCTAACGACCTAAACACGTAAATAAAGAGGCCGCCTCAACTATGCCGCTGAGTGTTAGGTCACGCACGACCTAGAACTTGTTGAAAAAAGCATGCGCCTACTCATGAAAAAGGAAAACCGGAGCTTCATAGGTCGGAGACGACCTACGACCTTACTTAGGTCGGTCACGACCTACGACCTAAGTCCGAGCAAAGCCTATAAATACAACCCTAATTCCAACTAGAAAAGGACTTTTGGGTTCACTCACTTCAAGCGCCGATACTCTGCTGCATTCCAAACCAATCTAACACTTGATGCTCTTAAGACACTAAGAACGCTACAAACAACTTCAAGAAGAGATCACATACATCCAACATGGATTCGAAAACTCTCATCTTCATCGAAGTTTAGGCTATTTGTTCTAAGTCTCTTGTAATTCAAAGTGTATTGTACTTGGGAAGAATTGTATCAGCTTGTAACGAGATCATTAATAAAAGTACTTAAAGTGGACGTAGGCTATACCCTTAAGCCGAACCACTATAAAATTGTTGTTGTTTACTGCTTTTCTGCTATTATCTGCTTTTAATCTGTTCCCGAGCTATCGGGTGGTGCTTTCACAACTACAACTCATACACCGGGGTGTTAGCGTTCAAATTTTAGCGTTAACATTTTTGGTGCTTTCACTGAGAATTGAACTCAGGTGAGTTATCATCATTGCTTCACAGAGATTTGTAGAGAGAATTTCCTTGAAAACCAGAAGCCTATCCGAGATTATGGCTCCTGGAAGGAAGAGTAGATCTGTCAGATCTGGGAATATTCAAGAGGGAACCTCCGCTTCCCCTATATCGAATCAAGCCACTCCAGCTGTCGGAGTTACAAAGGCAGAGCTGGATGCTGCAATTTTAGGGCTGAACCAACAGATCAATGCCCAAAATGCACAACTCGAGGCTCAAAATGCCCAGAATGCCCTAATTCTAAATAGGTTGAACGATCTACTTGGGGCAAACCGTCAACCAGTGGGTAATGAGAGGAATTTTGCTGGCAACCTTCATGATGCTGAAGAAAGAAATGCTCCTGAAAGGGCTGCTAGCCCCTTTGAACAAACACTTCCAGAGGTTGGTGGATCTAGAACTCGACATGATGAGGAGTATCTTTATGGAATGGTCCGACAAATTATGAAAGAGAATATGCAGAGGGTTGAAGACGAGAAAGAATAGGGTTTCGCCCCAAGTAAAACTCCATTTACCGAGAAAATCTTAAAGGCCGAATTCCCAAGGAAGTTTGTCCCACCAACCATTCCAGCTTACAGGGGGACGAGTGATCCGAACGAATTCTTATACAAGTATGATTGGCACATGACTGGTGCCAGAGCCTCTGATGAAATAAAGTGCCGATATTTTCCTGTGTATCTCGAAGGTGTAGCTCTGCTTTGGTTCACCAAACTTCCAGTCCGATCTATCGATCAGTTTTCTGACTTAACTCGGAAGTTCATGGAGCAGTTCAGACTATACGCCTCAAAAGCTAAGGATATCATGTCACTGTCAAGTTTGGAACAGAATCCATGGGAACCTATCAGATCTTTCTTAAACCGCTTTAATATAGCGCTAGCTGAGGTGGACAATGCAGAACCGTGAATGATATTGACTTATCTGATGAAGGGTATTGACAAGTCAAGCGAATTTGGGAAATGGCTAAACATGAAGGAACCAAATTCCCTTGAAAAATTCTATAAAAAAGCAGATGAATTCATATGCTTAGAAAGCCGTCCCGTACCGGTAAAGGCAGTGTTGGAAAAAGCTGAAGATAACACCGTTGCTCCACGCAAGAATGAATCTGTAGGGCAAAAGAGGGAAAATAACAATGGGAAGAAACAGGGTAATCTGAAGAAGCCCCGATCCTTCAAGCCATCAGAGTATACTCCTTTATCAGATACGTCGAAACGTATCTACCTTGCCATTAAAGATTCCGTTGACTTTCCTAAACCTCCTCCTCTAAGGACCGGGAAAAAGGCTATACAGAGTGGGAAGTTCTGCCGCTTCCATAATCAACCCGGTCACGAGACCGATGAATGCCGCCAGTTGAAAAATCTGATTGAAGAGTTGCTAAGAGAAAACAAACTGCAGTAATTTGTGAAAAAGAATAACAACAATCCTGCTTCATCTAGTCAGGGGCAACAAGCTCCTACTCAACAGCCTAGGACGATTGAGAAGGCTGCAGGGCATGAATCTGGAAGGCCCATTATTAATGTCATTACAGGAGGACCTCACCCAGCAGGCAGAAGCTGGGGTGAGATGGAAAGGTATACCAGAGCTTTAAAGTATGTGCCGACTGAGGAAGATGTATTTGTTTTGGAAGGTGTTACGCCTTTGAAGCAACAAAGAACTTTCGATGATGATATTGTGTTCAGAGCCAGGGATTCCGCAGGTATTGAAGCTCCTACTTTGGATCCTCTAGTCATCTCGGCTGGTATCGGACCAGCTATTGTCAGAAGAGTTCTCATTGATTGTGGCGCATCCTGCAATATTCTCTTTAAGAAAACATTCGACCAAATGAAGATCCCTATGGCTGATGTGCAAGCCTCGTCACAGAAAATTGCTGGTTTCACTGGGGAGCCAAAGCAGCCGGTAGGGACCATTGATTTGTTTGTGGAACTTGGAGAAGGAGAGAGAAAAGTGGTCCGCAAGCAAACTTTTGTGATTGTCGACGAATTTTCTGCTTACAATGCTTTCCTTGGTCGCCCAACTCTGGCAGCGTTCAAAGCTGTTCTTACCCCGTGGTGCCTCACTATTAAATTCCCTACAGACAATGGAGTAGGAGTTATAAAAGGTGATCAAAATGCTGGGCGAGAGTGCTATCTGACAGAGCTACGAGAAAGCAGAAAAAGAGAAATGGGAAAGAATGCGGCAGCCCCAGTCCGCATCAAAGAACCAGCCTTGTAGCAATTACAGGGTGGACCCTGCACTGGCGAGCACAGCGGAGCAAGGAAGGAGATGGACCCTAGAAAAGTCAGTGTAGGGGAAAATAGAGTGGTACCGGTGGAAACGACAATACCAATACCTGTTGACCCAAAGGACCCAAACAAAGTGTTGAATGTGGGCTCACAACTTAATGCGTCAATTCAGAATATCTTAATCTCTTTTTTAAAGGCAAACCTGGATGTTTTTGCTTGGACTCACGCCGATATGTGCGGAATATCTCCAGAAGTTGCAGTACACGCTCTTAATATTGACCCAAAGTTTACACCAGTAAAATAGAAAAGGAGAACCCAAGGTCCAGAAAGGTCAGCAGCATTAAAAGAGGAAGTTGATCGGCTCATGGAGAATAATTTTATCAAAGAATCTACATATCCGAATTGGGATTCAAATCCAGTGCTGGTTAAGAAAGCCAATGGGAAATGGAGAGTATGCATCGATTTTTCAGATCTAAACAAGGCCTGCCCCAAAGACTGCTTCCCATTACCCAGAATCGATCAACTAGTAGACGGAACAGCGGGACACGAATTGTTATCTTTTATGGATGCTTACTCCGGATATAACCAAATCATGATGCATGAGCCAGATCAGGAGGACACGAGCTTTATCACCGACACCGGTCTTTACTGCTACAGAGTTATGCCCTTCGGATTGAAGAATGCAGGGGCAACATACCAAAGACTCGTTAATGCTATGTTCAAACCGCAGCTGGGCAAGACTATGGAAGTCTACGTCGACGACATGTTAGTAAAGTCTAAGAAAGCACTGGATCACATAGAACACTTAGCAGACATGTTCAATGTCCTTCGAAAATACGGAATGAAGCTCAATCCTTTAAAATGTTCATTTGGAGTGGAATCCGGCAAGTTTTTAGGTTTCATCGTGAGCGCTAGGGGCATTGAGGCCAGTCCAGCTCAAATTACTGCATCGAAAGAAGTCAAAGCTCCTAGAACAAAGAAGGAATTGCAAAGTCTCAATGGAAAAGTCGCCGCATTAAGTCGGTTCATTTCCAAAGCCACAGATAAATGCATCCCATTCTTCGACGCCCTAAAGAAAGGAAAGAAAAACTTCGATTGGACTCCCGAATGCCAAAAAGCCTTTGATGAATTGATTCGCCATATGGAGACGCCTCCAATACTTTCTAGGCCTGGCGATGGCGAGGATCTTCTTATATACTTGGCAGTATCATCTCATGCTTTAAGTGCAGCGCTGATACGGGAAGACAAAAGGATTCAACATCCAGTTTACTATATCAGCAAAAGACTCACTGGGGCAGAGATGAATTACTCTAAGTTGGAAAAGCTCGCCTATTGCTTACTAATTGCGTCTAGGAAGTTGAGGCAATATTTTCAAGCTCAACCTATCAGAGTCCTCACTGATCAACCTTTAAAGCAAGTCCTGCTTCGCCCTGAAACTTCGGGTCGTCTTCTAGAGTGGAATATTGAACTCAGTCAGTATGACATCACTTATCATCCCCGAAAAGCGATCAATGGACAAGCTTTAGCAGATTTCATTGCAGAATTTACAGATAAGGGTAACAGTGAGGAAGAAACGGTTGACAATTCCCCGATCCAGTGGAAGTTATATGTCGATGGTGCGAGAAACGACTACTGTTCTGGAGCCGGAGTTGTACTTGAGACTCCTGAAGGTCGATCATTATGCTAGGCACTAAGATTGGAATTTCCTTCAACAAACAATGAAGCAGAATACGAAGCCCTTATAGCTGGCTTAAGGATTTCTAAAGAATTAAACATCCGAGCGCTACAGATATTCAGTGATTCTCAGCTTATTGTATGTCAAGTCAAAAAGGAATTCCAAGCAAAAGGGGGGAATCTGCCAGCCTACTTGTCAAAGGCTTGGGAACTCCTGGGTGATTTCGATCATTACATAATAAGCCACATTCCTCGAGAAGAAAACATGAAAGCAGATTCTCTCGCGAAGTATTCGAGCACAGGCGAAGCTCAATTTCTGGGGCTAACTCCAGTGGAGGTCCTGTCGACTCCTAGCATTGATGAGGGGGACATTGATTGGATCATGAGCATGTCTCAAGAGCAAGAATCATGGATGACTCCGATAATAGAATATCTGCTCAATGGATCCTTACCAGGGAACTCAAAAGAACGACAAAAGCTACTGAGAAAAGCCTCTCGATACGTAGTCCAGGATGGCCAGTTATACAGACGGGGATTCTCAATGCCATTACTTCGATGTGTATCCAGGGAAGAGTCTAAAGCAATCCAAGCAGAGGTACACGGAGGAGAATGTGGTGATCATTCAGGTGGCCAAACATTAGCAAAGAAAATTCTCCGGTACGGATATTTTTGGCCAGAAATTAATCGAGATGCAGCAAAGTATTCCCGAGAATGTGACAGATGTCAAAGATTTGCCAAAATTCCTAGAGCTCCTTCCACCGAACTCACACAGATGGTCAGTCCATGGCCGTTTGCAATATGGGGGATAGACCTTGTAGGACCGTTACCAACTGCCAAATCTGGAATTAAATATGCCATTGTTGCTGTAGATTATTTTACTAAGTGGGCAGAAGCTGAACCACTGGCAATTATCACCTCAAAGAAGATGATAAGTTTTGTGACTAAAAACATCATTTGCAGATACGGTGTGCCTCAAAAAATAATTACAGACAATGGAACTCAGTTTGAAAGTGAAGAATTCCAAGATTTTTGCAAGCGATTCAAAATCCGGAAAAGCTTCTCAGCGGTAGCTCATCCGCAGGCAAACGGACAAGTGGAAGCCGTGAACAAAATTATTAAGTCAACCATCAAGAAGCAACTTGAAAGAGCAAAAGGTGGTTGGGTCGATAAGCTACCACTGGCACTATGGGCATACAGAACCACTCACAAAACTGCGACTGGGCACAACCCGTTTTCATTGGCATACGGGTCAGAGGCAATGATTCCGGTAGAAATAGAAGTCCCTTCACACAGAAGAATCCATTTTAATCAAGCAAAAAACGAAAAGCTACAGCTTGAAGCGCTAGATCTCCTTGATGAAAAAAGAGATGAGGCTAATCTCAGAATTGCAGCTCATCAGCAAAGAATAGCCAGACATTTCATTTCCAAAGTTCGCCAACGCTGCTTTGAGACTGGAGACCTAGTCCTGAAGAGAATTATGACAGCGACAGGTGTGTTTGGGCCAAATTGTGAAGGACCATATGTAATAGGTCAGAACCTTCTTGACGGCACATTCAAACTCACCACTGTTGAAGGAGATCAAATTCCAAGGGCATGGAACAGCAACCATTTGCGTCCATACTTTACTTGAAAATTTTGTTGAAATATTGTAAAAAGAATTATGAATGTATGATTCTTGTAATTGAAAGCAATTGTAAAACTGATGCAAGTAAATAATGAAAGAATATAAAGTGGATGTAGGCCCAATTTCCTGGCCGAACCACTATAAATCTTGTGTTCCTTATTATTATTACATGTTTGCTTTATTTTCGATATAAAAAGTACATAGAATGTATTGCTGAAATGTCGATTTGAATTTTTGCAGACAATGGAAGTGAAACTTGCAAATAAAAAGACCAAGTGATTCTCGCCAAATTTCAAGTCAAAAGAGCCCCGAATTCAAATCCTAGATAGGAAGTACTTCAATTGAACGGCCTATGATTTCGACAGAAACGGGTCTTTGCTAATAAATTGAGATCGTTTGAACAAACAAACATCCAATTAAGAAGCTAGTGCTCGTTCTCACGAAATTGCCTGACAATGAAGCACACTTCCTTGGATTAAACAAGTTACTTGTAAAAAAAAAAAAAAAAAAAAAAGGGGCAGAGGATCATTGAAAAGGTATAAGCAAGTGAACAGAGGAACAACCAAAGCCGTCATCGGCAGCACAAGTCCTCTTCGGAGGCACAACTCTTCGTAGGATAAAGACCTCTAATGGGTCATACGCCACAAAAAAGAAAGTTCTCTACTCAACAAAAAAGATTGGAGGAGTCATGACCCTCCAACCATGAGAGAGTAACTTCCAGGCGATGAAAACCCTCTCTGAGGCACATTTCACCAGGAGTTGAAGTGTTATGACCGCTCTTCGGAATTTCACTTCACCAGAGTTGAAATGCAAACAAAATAAAAGCCCTCTTCGGAGGCCCATTTCACCAGGAGTTGAAGTGTTATGACCGCTCTTCGGAATTACACTTCACCAGAGTTGAAATGCAAACAAAATAAAAGCCCTCTTCGGAGGCCCATTTCACCAGGAGTTGAAGTGTTATGACCGCTCTTCGGAATTACAATTCACCAGAGTTGAAATGCAAACAAAATAAAAGCCCTCTTCGGAGGCACATTTCGCCAGGAGTTGAAGTGTAACAACCGCTCTTCGGAATTTCACTTCACCAAAGTTGAAATGCAAAACAAGATAAAGACCTTCCTGGAAGCCCATGTTTCACCGAGATTGAAATAAAACTTCCAAGTGTTGAAACGTGAAAAGGCTTTCCTCGAAGGCACAACTCTTTGGAGGTACACGTTTCACCAAGATTGAAATAAAACTTCCAAGTGTTGAAACGTGAGAAATCCCTCCTCAGAGGTACAACCCCCTCCCGGGGACACAATTAAAAAGAAAGACCTCTTCAGAAGCCCACGTTACACCGAGATTGAAATAAAACTTCCAAGTGTTGAAACGTGAAAAGGCTTTTTTCAAAGGCACAACTCTTTGGAGGAACACGTTTCACCAAGATTGAAATAAAACTTCCAAGTGTTGAAACGTGAAAAAATCTCTCCTCAGAGGCACAAATTTTTATTAAAAAAAAAGAAAAAATCCTCATCAAGAGCGTACTTTAACATTCAAAGGAAGAGCGATTTACCTATTCTAAAAAAAAGAAGGGGGGAAGAAAGTTAAAGTACATTCAGAGGTCCGCTTTACCACATAGAAGAATTCACTTGGCAAAATGTATACATACGCAAAAGGAAAAAGTGATTTCTTCGAAGGACAAAGCGTAGAAACTTATATGAAGGAAGTTGCACTCTACGAAAATTCTCTTCGAGAATGAAGTAATTATTCTTTAGAAAACGAGAGTGCAAGTCCCCTTAAAGTATACGATATTGCGGTAAGCTCATGGTATAGGGGCAACATGGTATAGTTACATACAAAGTGGTATAGCTACGTCAGTAAAGTACGCTCAAACAACATACCACAAGCTCACCGCAACATCGTATAAATAAACTTGTGCAAAAATGAATAATAAATGCATTCTCAAATTCAAACAAAAGTCTGTACAAATAAAGAATCATTTTATTCAATTGCAGATATTGCAGATACAGGTTTCAAAATAAAAAGCAGGGGCCGGTGCCTGCACAACATCCAACCATTACACAAAAAAGGAATCAAAAAGCTCAACTCTTCATTTCTTCTTGCCGCCTTTAGACCCTTTACCCGGCCGAATGGTTAGCTTTTCAGGTCTTTCAGGTTGGTCTGAAGGCATAAGGGAAGAAGGGGAGGGAGGTGCAACTGGTGCAATTTCCGGTTCCTCTTCAGTGGTGATAATTTTCTCCCCCCTCCTCTTCGATGTCCCATGCTTCTTTCTTCTCTTCGAAGAAGACTCACTCCCCGGAGTAACGAGAGCGGACAAAACTACGTCGTCAGAAGGAGTCCGCTCCGGAGAGATCTCGCCTCCTTCGAGTCCCTCATCTTTTTGCTCCTGCGAAGCAATAGGGTCATCCAAGCCATGAAGAGCCTCAATTTTCTCCTCTTGTGACCCAGGTTGTGAAGCAGAAGGAGGAGTCACCTGAAGAGATGGAGGAGGAATAACCAGAGAAGGCAAAGTTTGCACGGCACTTGTGGTTTCAACTGCAGAAGAAGAAAAATTGAAAATGTTAGTATCTTCCCGAAAGAAGGGAGATATGGGTTCATCGAGATTCAAGAGGTAATCGAAAAGCTCATCAAATTTTTGAGGAATAAGCAGGAAATCCACCTGAATCGGACCAATGTCGAAATTACCTGAAGATGTTGGCTTCGTCAGTTCAATCTCATAATTCTGAGCCCCAATGTCCTCCAAAGCCTCTTCATCAGTAGGGGTAATTACCCCGGTTCTTGTAGGAGGCGGCGAATGAGCACTAGAGCCTGTAATGTCCACCTCGGGAGAAACTAGAGGACGTTCAGAGGTAGTAGGCGGTACTTCTTTCTCAGAACGCTCCTCTTCCGCCATCCCGGCCCGCGCTCTGGCAAGCTGCTCTTTTCCCTTGGCAAGAGCGGCGCGGGCTTCATCATCAAGATAATGCTCTTCAAGGGCTGACTCAGCATATCCAGCACCTTTACCACCGAGCATATCAAGTGCTGCCTCCCAAACTTCAGCCAGTGTGATTTCATACTTGGGGCCTAGAAAGGCAAGGCTGCCATGTCCCAAAATGCTGTGCAGATAAAAATCGAATAATGTGGAGCTAATGTCAGCTTTGGTTGCTTGATGGGCCTCTTCGGCCGCGAGTTTACTAGCAACAGCCTCGTCACGCTCCTTTTCGGCCGTAGCAAGTCGAGCTTTTAGCATCTCTATCTCCAAGCTTTGAGAGCCGGTCTGTTCTCGCAGCTGTAAAGTTTCAGCGCGATATTCTTCTATGACCTTCTCCCGGTGTGTAAGCTTATCTTCGACTGCCCTTTGACTGGCATGCGCATCTCGTACTTGTTGCTGAAGCATGCTCTCCTTTTGAGAATGGAAAGTAGATGAAGTAGCTAATTCTTCCTTAAGCTTTTCTACTTCCGCTTCCAGCTTTTCATTATAGGAAGCAATACTTCTCATTTCGGCGTCATGCTGTTCGAGAGTCTCCTGCAACTCAGCCTTATCGTTCTCCATTGTGAGCATGGCCTCGAGATTGGCTCAGTTGACCATCTGAAGCTCGTCGACAAGTTTTTGCCAGTTCGACATTCTTTCAATATCGGTCCTGACAGAATCAAGATTTCGCAGCATAGCCGATTTGTCGAGAGGAACCAAGTCGAGATCAAATCGAACCCCTCTCAGGCACCACTGAGGGAATCGACTTTGAAGAGTGGGAGGACCTTGCCCAACTTGGTATGCGGGCCGGTTGATGATTGTTTGAATGTCGGAACGAACGGGGGCAGGAGATTGAGCAGGAACGTTTTGAGAAACTGTCGGCATTGTTTCTTCAGTAAGTTTAGCCCGCTTGCTAGAAGAATCTTCCATGTGTCCTTTACCTCTCTCATCGTGAGTCTTTCTTTTTTGGGTATCATCATCTCTGTGGGGAGGGTCATGTCTTTCTTGTTCTCTTCGGTGACGTTCTTCATATGCTCGTCTCTCGTCTGCTTTCCTGATGGCCCTCTCTTCATCGGATTCTCAATAAGAAGGGAGGTAACGCCTATAATCATACTGGCTACGCCTCCCGTAGCGTTGGAAATCATCATAGTACGAGCCGCTGCGCCCCATTGGAGAATCTGGAATAAAAATAATAAGCTTTAGAAATCTTTAAAGTACAAGAAGATAAGTGCATAGAAGTGATGAGAAATCCAAAGTGTCGTGTAACGTGTAAACTACGCGCATCGAGTTACAAACCACTCTGTGGAATAGAGGTAGTGATAACTTGAGTAGGAGGAGTTGACATTTGTTGAAAAGAAGATGTCGCCTCGATTACAGAAGAGACAGTTTTAGAAACATCATCTTTGAAAAGTTCTTGAGATGTCACGATTAAATCGCTCAACCCCTCAAAAACATCATCGCCATCTTGTTTTTTGGAGCTTGCTTTCTTAACTCCTTCACTAGTAGATCGAGGGGGTTCTTCCTCTTCAGTAACTGGGGCAAGTACAGACTTGTCAGATGCCCTCGCAACATCTTTCGGAATTGAACACTTAACTAGTGAAGTTTCTATAGAGGTTCCTTCCTGCAAGTGCTCTTTAGTGGATACTGGGGCATCAGGAGTGCTCGTCGGAGAATCAGGAACCTCCGTTGGAACTTCATGTATTTGAGTGGAACGAGAAGGATGTAGAAGCTCAAACTGATGAAGAAGTTCTTCTGTCAATAGAAATTTTGCGCTTCTTTCTTCAGCAGCCACAGTGCTTAGCCTTTCAAAAACTGACTTATGGCTGGAATCTCTAGAAGGAGGAGGAAGTGCTGGAAAGTTAAGGAATGGAATCAGCATCTAGCAATACGAACCAGGTAAAACTTAGAATAAAATTAAAGAGAAAAAAGATCTCACTTCCTACTCTCCAGTCTGCGTAAAATTCTGGGGGGCAATGAATGTAGAAGTATTGATTCAGGAATCCATGTGCACTCTCCGGCAAATCCAAAATAAGTTTGCGGTTCCTCGCACCTCTTACAAGTACAATTGAAGGATGGTCCTTGTTCTTCGCAAAAGTGCACAAGTAACAGATTTCCTCAAAACTCGGAAGACGATCAAGAGTCCTCCTGAACAGAACACACAATCCCATCAAAATAGCATAGCCATTGGGGTGCAGCTGAAAAGGAGAGATCGTCAGTCGAAGTAGGATTTGCCGGAGAAATTCATTAAAAGGAGGAATTGCTCCACTCAAGCACATTTGTCGATTAATGGCAACAAAACCGTAAGGTGGTCTATCAGCAGAGTCATTTGGTCCAGGGAGTAGAACTTCTGCCTCGGCAATGCCAAATTGAACGCATAATTGGTTAAGCGCCCGCTGTTTCAAAAGGGTAGGAGTTCTTTCCGGAGGATTCTCTAGTGGAATAGCAATCGGGAAAACCCCTTCTGCGTGTTCTATCATCTCTTCTTGTTGAGACATCATTCTACATAAGCGACTGGATGTTCAGATGAGAAGGTGCACGTTTCCTAAAAAGTGTGAAGTGTTGTGCAGAACTTTAAAAAAAAAAAAGCAAACATAACTGAAGTTAAACTAGTTGACAATTAGTCGACTATGAGATTTCAGAACTTGTTAATATAAAGCTCAAGTGAAGTGTTAATGCGAACGAATCAACTTTAACTGGATATTTTAGTTTTGCTTTAACACTTCACTTGAATTCATTGGTTCACAGCATTTCGTTCACACAATTCATTTAAGTTAATTACTCTTTATCGACTAATCTGTCATTCGATGTGGGCAGTTAATGGCAGTATATTCGTCCCAGTTTTCTGCAAATATTATGTTTAACAGGTTATTAGCATTAGAGATAATCTGCAAGGAAGTACAACAAAATCCAAGTTCAAACAGTTCAATCAAAGTTGTATCAAAATGTCATAAGTCCTAGGTCGTCCGGCGACCTAGCATAGGTCGGAACCTTCTTAGGTCGTGCTGTGCAAAGTAAAGGATAAGGCATTTCAATCTCGTCATAGTGTTAGCTCGGCCGCGACCTAGAGTCTATGTCGCAAGAAAGTTAGGTCGTGCGGTTCCTAGCTCGAGTAACTCTTAGCTCATGAAAAGTCTTAGGTCGCGTAAATATTAGGTCGTTCAGCGACCTAGTATGGGTCGAAACTATTTTTTAGGTCGCAAGGGTTCTTAGATCACGAATTATCTTAAGTTGCTCAAATTCACTAGGTCGCTAGCTTCCTCTCCACGCAATGCTTCACCGGACCTGATAACCCGCTATCAACTACACCGAAATCCATCATCCTATTCGTGAAGTTCATCATCTTTTCATACCACCAAACCATTCGAAAACCGATTCAAAGTATCTCCGATCTATCATAAATCTAACTCACTACTGTGCGTTCATGAATCGCAACAACCACAATAACCAGTGACGATCAAAAATCGATCACAGCGCAACTCAAAGTGAAGCGCGACGCGCAAAATCGATTTAAGGTTCAGAGGTTGGAGTTCGTGGTTCAATGGTGATTATGGAATGAATAAAGATCGAAGATGCTTACGTAATTTGATAGCAAGAATGAATTGATGAATGATTTGGTTGAATTCGTCTTTAAAATCGCAGAATTCTGTTAATGGCAGAGCAAGAAATTGAAGCAGTTAGGTAATGGAGAAGAAACGACCTAGCAATTTATATGGAGCTGAAAGAAGAAGGCGAGTAGACACGCGAGTTAGCGTATGTTTTAGGTCGCTTACGACCTAGCAAAGTTAAGTCGAAGCACACGACCTATGACATAGGCCTGTACTTCGTGGGGCAAATGTTAACTCCTATTTCTACCATGACCTAAAACTCCGCGACCTATAACTCAGCAGCCCAACGACCTAAGAGTACCTGACGACTTAATGGTCTCAACGACCTAACGGCATAATTGTATTAGCGGCCTAACTCCACGAAGCAGCTATGCGACCTAAAGACTTAAGATTGTCACGACCTACGACCTATGGGGAGTAGCGACTTAATTCCTGAAGGTATGGAGCGACCTATCAAGTTTTGCGACCTAACAGAGAGCTGCGACCTAAAGGAGGCCGCGACCTACCAAGCTTCACGACCTAACCAGATAAGCAAGCAAGCAACCTAAAGACTTTATGCGACCTAACTGTCCACCGACCTATGAAGTTCCGCGACCTAAGGAAGACCGCGACCTATAGAATTCACACGACCTAGCGGAGTGCTTCGACCTAAGGGATTCAGCGACCTAAGATCAGCTATGGCTACAGGAAAGTACTCACGACCTAGGGTAGGTCGCTAACGACCTAAACACGTAAATAAAGAGGCCGCCTCAACTATGCCGCTGAGTGTTAGGTCGCGCACGACCTAGAACTTGTTGAAAAAAGCATGCGCCTACTCATGAAAAAGGAAAACCGGAGCTTCATAGGTCAGAGACGACCTACGACCTTACTTAGGTCGGTCACGACCTACGACCTAAGTCCGAGCAAAGCCTATAAATACACCCCTAATTCCAACTAGAAAAGGACTTTTGGGTTCACTCTCTTCAAGCGCCGATACTCTGCTGCATTCCAAACCAATCTAACACTTGATGCTCTCAAGACACTAAGAACGCTACAAACAATTTCAAGAAGAGATCACATACATCCAACATGGATTCGAAAACTCTCATCTTCATCGAAGTTTAGGCTACTTGTTCTAAGTCTCTTGTAATTCAAAGTGTATTGTACTTGGGAAGAATTGTATCAGCTTGTAACGAGATCATTAATAAAAGTACTTAAAGTGGACGTAGGCTATACCTTTAAGCCGAACCACTATAAAATTGTTGTTGTTTACTGCTTTTCTGCTATTATCTGCTTGTAATCTGTTCCCGAGCTATCGGGTGGTGCTTTCACAACTACAACTCATACACCGGGGTGTTAGTGTTCGAATTTTAGCGTTAACAAATGGTTTGATGCTTTAATTATATGATTCGTACAATATACTTGCGTTTTCTTATTTACAATCCTTAGTGCTTCTATCTTAAGCACTTGCTATTGATAACTTCGAAAGATGTTGTTCATTTGACGAGTTTGATGCCAGTTACAGGGACCTGAGGAGTACGACAGGGAGGATGGGCCTTATTCATTTTCAGTCCACCTTGAAAAAAGGTTGCAAGGAAAAGCTAAAAGAAGCCTTAGTGAAGCCTAACAAAGTTGTTGCAAGCATAGAAAACCCTTTCGAATGCACAAAAAGGAAAGTATTGATGTCGTTGATATACCGCTTCGAAACTCCTTTTGAACTTGTCAATATAGCCTACAACTACGATCCAATGGTCTCGAAAGGTATTAAGTGTGTTAAATATACCTTCAGCTTCCAAAGGAGCCCCTTCGTAAGACTTAAATGTATGTACTCATAAACAAAGCCATATGCAAGCAATAAATCTGAATCCATGTATTTGAGAATTTTATGTACTTGTTTTATTGATAACTTTTATGAATACAAAGGCTTAAGTGTACAATAAAGTGAAATCCCCAATTCAATTTAGAAATTAGGGTTTACAAATTGGAAATAGCATATAAGTGGTAAGACAGAAAAATTAGATCCCAAAACAACACCCATATTGTCCTATTTATTGATGCGGGTAGGCGCCTTTTGCATTCATCCTTTCGACTCAGTCAAAAGGTGTCAAAAGGATACTTTCATAACTTTTCATTGTTGTCGGCTATAATTCACCTTTTTATGTCACTTTTGTCTATGATTTTTAGGCCTTCGACACCATTGAAGGTAATGTAAAAGGCCCTATGTTGCTGTAGACATGTTTGATGAGTGCAAAAGGGTGTTCCAACATATGAGGAAGGTTCAAATACTTGCGAAAGGGATAATGTTTTTGAAAGACTTTAATTTTATAGTCGAAAAATCATGTACCGAGAATGGAATGATGTTAGCAAATGATTTGACCCCTGCGGAAGGGTCAACTGCTTCGAAAGCATATACTTTGATGGTTGGGGAAGGCCATATGGAAGCATTGGACTCTCTCTATACTTGTGGAAGGTCTTCCATGTTGAAGAAGCTCTGGGAAGGTAGATTTTGTTGACCCAGTTGTCTCTCGCAAAAGGTATTGGGTTTGATTATCGCAGAGCCTGCCTTTTAAGGCCCCTTTCGATAATTTCGGAAGCCTATAACTCATTTAACACTTGTGGAAGCATCCCTTTGATTCTCAAAAAGGCTTTTTTCACTATTATTCTTCTTAGAACTATCTTTTGTCATCATTAGGCATCAATAGGGTTGAGTTGATTTTAGTAGTAACATTTGTAAATATGCTCGGTCCGACCCGAGCATTGAAAGGGAAGAACGTTCGGACCAATCTAGTAAACCAGCGTGAGAAAACACATCTAAATAGAATTTAATGTTTGTCAAAAACCTTTCAAATAAAGGTATCTCGTAAGGCCATGCTGCACATAAACATGAAAAGGTTTTTACATGACGATAACCAAAATGTTTTCTATAGAAAATCCATTGACATTATAATAATGTCTAGAGGTCAAAGTAAAATATGAATATAGCTAAAATGCTTGCATCTCGCATCTCAACGTAGTTGAGCACAACTAAGTCAACAAATCTCATATTAGAGAATGGATTCCATACTATGACAAGGTAAAGAACTACATTTCGATGGTATACCTCTAGATAAAATGCACCGCGGTCAGACAAGAACATCTTGTATCCCCGCCATACAAGACTAGCCTAACACTTGGCTAATAGTATTGAATATGATCACCCCACTTTGGACCACGAAGCATACATGAGAAGATAATGATCGATCTAGATTTGGGATGACTATACCCTAATGGGAGAGACCCACAAGGCCCTGCTGCGTACTCGATTTTTGTAAATTCCCTCTTGATGGGGCTTGAGGCTACGTTTTACCTTTATATAGCACTTCCTACTCGGAATGCAACCACTGCCCGCCAGGAAGAAATTCAAATGCCAGCATTCATTCATACAAGTTGTTTAGGACATTAACAAACCAAAGGAACTACTTCTACTACATCCATTTTGGAATCACCCTCAGGATTAGCAGCAAGCAGCCCTTTCACTTCACAGAGCTTTGTTTTCAAATTCAATCATCTTCGACTGTCTTCACTTCGATATGCTTGAGTCAAATCGCAGTGGCTTTCGAATAACATACCCAATACCGGTCTCTTTGAAACAACATTCGATAGCTTTCGGTAAGATCAACCCCAGTTCTTTCGAAAATAAACAGTCAAAGATAAGAGCAGAGATCAACCCCAAACCATTATTAGATGGATTTCCTTATCATTCGTCAAAGGAGAACAAAACAAGATTTATATGCATAGCACAACATCATCGGAGATGACTATGCCATATAACTCACGTGTTTCTCCTAGATATTTCCATAGTTACCTTTTGGTCCATATTTGATAAGCGGCTAGTTAACTATCAACAAACAAACATTCAATCGGGGATTTAATTGTATAGGGCATACTAACATTGGTTAAGCACATAAACAACCACTAACCTCTTTAATTGGTTCTTTTATTAATTAAAATCCCTTTGTAAATACTTGTATTACAATACCTTTACGAAGACTCATTCACAAACCCTATATTTTTTCAATACATGGAAAAAATCATCCATGTACTTGTCTCGAAGGCATAAGTATATTCACTTACTAAGAAAGATTTCCTTTTATATAACCCAAAATCATTTATATACTACTTTTACACATCTCTGAAACTCCTTTATAAATCTCTTCGATAAATATCTAAAAATCATTTATAATCATTTTTATAAATTTCAAAACATTTATAAAACTCTTTTATAAATTTATAAACCATTTATGAAACTATTTTAATAAATCTCTTAAACAAATGTATAAACCCCTTTACTAATTGAAATTCATTTTATATACCCATAAACTATTTATAAAACTCTATTTATAAACCTATAAACCCATTTCTAAAATTCTATTATAACAATCTAAAGCTAATTAGAAGACTCTTTTTATAAATCTCAAAAACATTTATAAATAAATAGTAATCATATACTTCGAAACACGATTATATAATAATAATTATTAATAATAAAAATTATAAATAAATAATAATTATTAACTTCAAAACATCCTAAAAATAACAGTTAATAATTTCAAAACATTATTAGTTCAACAATAATTGATTTTCAATGTTATTATAATAAATAATGACTAACTTTCAAAACATTATTAATAAATAATTTCAAACCATATTATTTATTTAAATAAATAAATTCTGAAATATTAAAATATTGATAAATGACTTTAAAACATATTAATAAAATTAAACAGTCTTATAAAACAATATCAAATATAAATATGTAATCTTTTAAAACAATTCTAAATGACTTAGAAATGACATATATAAGGTTGGAGTAAAATATAAATTAAATCCCTTTAAACTAAAATATTTTCGAAAACCCCAAATTTACATTTTAATTCATTCTCTATCTCAAAACCAACTCCAACCTAAATGGTGATATATAGTGTTTCGAAATATAAATTTGAGGCAAATAGCTATCTAACATTTAACCAATATCGATATTGATTTTCTATCACTAGAGGGTTTAAGTTTCAAACATATAACATTGTTATAACGAATAGTGCCAAACAATCAGATTTGATATTAAATAGGAATATTATTAAAAACATTTCAACGTTGGCTAGGAATCTCATAGGATCCCTCCAGTCTGTACCCCTGCATTATAGCTCATATATATCAGCATGTATATGTGGTGAGGAATCCTATTGGAACCCTTCAACCTATTTCTTACATCACAAATGATATATAATCATATAATATAGGTCATCTGCTACTGGATGGGTATATACAAAAGGTCATCCACTATTAAACATGTATACATAAAAGGTCATCCACTCTAGGGGCGGGGATAAATCCTAACAAACTAATAAAGAATAAATCATTCAAACATCCAATCAATAATATTTTTATCAACAATAAAACATACCGGTTAACCAAAAAGGTGAGATTAACTCACTGAAACTACTGTTTTTGCGAGGCTTTCTGGATTCCGTCTAAATCGAACGACATTCGATTTAGCATGAAATTTAACAAGTTCCAAATCCATCCAGTCCAACTCTATATCATAGTATTCACTAACACGATCCCAACGCAACTTGTCGCGCTCGATCTGAACCTCATATGAATAAGATATGAATTAATGACCGTTTGAGATTATGTAACGACCCTAATTTTTCGTTGTTTGATTTTGAATATAAATGGTGTGAAATATTGATTTTGAATATGGACATTTGGTTTTTATATATAAAATAAATACAGAATTTAAATATATCGATTTATTTGATAATTTAATTATTGTATTTGATAATTGAATATTACTCAGATTATTGTATCTTGATTTTTTAGCTCGATAAAAATAATGTAAAGGCCTGTAAAATTTATATTAATAATAATGAAGATAATAAATGTTTTAAAATTGAATTTAAAAGTGATTTGTTCAATTTTAAAAATAGTTTGTTAAAATTGACATTTAAAAATAGCCTTTTGAGGCACAACCTTGGAATTCGACGAAACTAGTTCTATTAGATCCATAATAGTGTATTATTATTGGATTTCAAATTTCGTAGCGTTTGGAGTGATCGTTTGGACGTACGGTATATAAACACGTTGAATTTACTATCGAATATTCAATATAACAATTGGGTCCAAAACGCTATCTTCTCGTGACGATCGAATTAGGACTCGAAACCTTTTCCACGACATTAGGAATAGTTGTATAACATTAGCGTCACGTCTCGACAGGGATTCGAGATTTTGGGTTGCTTAAATCAAGATGTTTTAAAATTTTAAATAAATAATTGTCTAGTCGATATCATTTTGAGCCGTAATTCCATCGCTTCACTGTCCTTTGGGCCATTCAACACGCCACCCAAATCACACGCAAACCCCATTTGAAAAGCATGCATATTCTCTTCCCTCTCCTTTCAGTTTGAAAAAAAAGAAAAAAACAAGAAGAACGAAAAGAAAATTTTCATTCGACGTATAGTAAAAGGAGCCACGTTATCTTCACTTTGAAATCACACCCCTCTTTCCTCTTCCAAATACGAAATCGCGAGCTTGTATGTAGGAAAATCGTAGTCAATCTCAAAATTATTATTATTTTTTAAAAAAGGGAAATTGCGACCGGGTCGTGAGTCGTCAAGAGGCAAGAATGAAGGCGGAGTTAGTGGTTCACGCAAGATGATGGCAGCATCGATCTTCGTTCAAGGAGTTGGCGGAGCAATGGAATGCGAAGTCGAGGTTGGGAGGGGCAGCGTTTGATCGCATGCGTCCGCGCGGTTGGAAATGGTCGTGATATAGTCGCGACTGCGTTTGGGTAGGGTTTGCGAGCAGGGCACTTGGAGACTGGGGAGGTAGTCGATGGCATTTTTGGATGGTAGGCGGAGCACTAGAAGTCGACACGATGGTATTTGTAAGTGAGTTGGCAGATGTTGGAAGGCAAGAGCAGGCTAGCGCAACTGAGGAGAGGCGGGGTTCAAAACATGGCATCACTGGTGGTGGGCTCCTAGTGGAAGGCTGCAGTGATCGAGAGAAGGAACTGGACAGGGAATAAGTGAGATTTTTGTGGACTAGCAAATTTAATTTAAGGTAATTTTAATTAGTTTAAAATGGTTTTGTATTTTAAATTAATCTTAATTTAAATAATTTAGTTATCCCGGTATTTATAAAATTCGCAATTTATCTATTCGAGGTCCAAATGAATAAAAACAAGTCGAGTTTGATTCATAGCTGGAGAATTTACGAGATAGTGTTAAAATCAAAGTGGATCGCAACTAAAAATCAAGGTGAGAATTTCTCACTCATTTGGATTACCACATTTAAATTTAAATGTTTAAATTTGAATTTGTTGGATCTTGATTGGTTGATAAATTTCTAATTATCAATTGGATGGCTATGTATAGTAGTATATATATTAGTATTGGAGTGATATTCCAGCACATTATAGCGGATAAGACACTATGTGCCTCGCATAATAACAGATGATCCTATATATCACGATATCTCCGTCGAAGTAAAATTAGTACTATTATTGTTATCCAACATCTGTGGATGTAGGCAAAAAGGTTGGAGGGATCCAACTGGATTCCTCAAACACATTAATATTTTTCATATATATAAAATGTTGGAATATTGTGTGTTGTAAATTTTTAAAATGTTATAATGGCGAGGAAATTAATTTTGGGTATATTAAATATAAAATTTTAAGCAATTAAAAAAGAGATTTTTAATATAAAAAAATGTATATCGAAATTTGGATTATTTAAAAGAGATTATTTGAATAAAAAATGATGAATTTTTTATCGTATTAAATGATGCAGAAAGACTATTTTAAATAAGGGATTTAAAATAAATTAAATAAATAAATTTTAGAAGAATGAATTTTTAAAACGATAATTTGGAAAATATAGAAAAATGTGGAAATCGATATTAAAGATAGATTGGCAAAAATAAATGGAATTGATAAGAAATTTAATTTATAAAATGGAGTTTATAAATGAGATTAATATTAGTCAACTTAGAGGAGTTATAAAAATTTATAAATGAAGTTTATAAATAAAGGAAAGTGATATCGAATGATAAATTTGGAATATAAATTTATTGGAACAATTTATTTGAATATGGAAATATTGTGAAAGAAAAAAAATAATGAATACTATTTTTAGGTCAAAATGGTTAAGGAGACCGAATGGAAGTGATGAGATAGAAATTGAGAGAGGTTATAAATTAAAATTTTAGCTATCAAGATATGACAATATATTTTATCAATAAGTTAATTTTTTATTTTAACATGGAAATTTTTATTTATTAAACTATGAAATTTAAAATCGGTTAGTATTTAAATACTTCAGAAGTTAATTTTTCAAATGCTTACTATTTATTTAATAAATCCCGTATTTTTAAACCTTGCTATGGAAAAACGAATTCATGAAGAGTATTTCAGTATTTTTGATAATTATTTGAATATGCTTTAAAAATAAATTATTATTTTTCTTTTAAGTACTTATTATTATTATAATTATATATACAGAGTCTTTGAAATGTTTTAAAATTTATTCATAAACCTCCTTGGAAGTCTAGAAATAGTGTTATTCAGTATATGGGATTTATAAGAAAATGTTTAAAATGGAAATTGGGAAGAAAGGTGAGGAAATTTCCGTAGTAGTTAAGTAAAAAGTGAACTTCGAAAATGAAATAGAATTCATAGAAGAAGTAGAAAGGGAAGTTGAAATTATAAGTAAGTTTTGACTTTGGAAATATTGAAGGGAATTAATTTAAGAATTTTAAAGGTTAAAGAATTCATGTAACGAGTTGAGGAATTTATAAATAAATTGTAAATAATGTTTGAGGAAAGAAATAAGAGAAAAATTGAATACTTTCTAAGTGTTGAATATAAGATTAACTGGAAAAATATTCTATGTATTGGAAAGGGGTAGAATATTCTACTGAAAAATATAAGGATTTGAAAAATGTTTTCATATGTTGAAGAGCTAGAAGCAATATATCTTATAAAGATATTTTAGAGTAAATTTTGGAAAAATTATAATGGCCTAGTGATTTCTTATGGATGTTATATTGATAGTTAAATAACCGACTATTAAATTTGGCCAAATTCGTTAATCGTTTCAAAGAGACCAGGATTGGATTTAGTTATCCGAAAAGCACTTTGATCCGGTTTGAACGTTACAAATGAACTATAAAGATGATAAAGACAGTGATTCGGTTTGTCCAGACCCAGAACAACTTGTATGGACGAATGCTATCAGAACATCGTCACTAGAGGACGATGAGCGTTCTAAGTAGAAATTTGTTCTTGAAAGGTAACGCTTAGCCTCAAGTCTCATCAACTGGGAATGACTAAAATAGGGGAGATGCAGCAAGGCTAAGTGGGTTGGACCTAAATTGGGTTTGTTATCACCTTTCTGGATGTCCTCGAAAACCTTCACATTATGGATAAGGTTGTGCATGGAAGGTGCGCTCGATGGTCAGGATCGGAGCATCCGAGGTGATAACATATTCGGTCTATCCAGGTTAGGGGTAGCCCGGTCTTGTGTAGTAGGGATCCCGGCGAGGTCCCTGGTACATTATTATAGAGGTGTACTGTGGTGGACCATATCCTAGTTGCCCAGTCATTCGATGGAATCCATTCTCCAATAAGTGTCGTATGGTTTTGATTATGCCCAACAATGCTATAATGTGAGATGCAAGCATTTCAGCTATTTTCTATTTACTTTCTATAGGCACTATTATAATATCGTTGATATAAATCGTTTTGACTATCTTTAGGTAAAACCCATTGTGTTTATTTGTGACGTAGTCTTACGAGATACCTTTATTTTCAAAGGATTTTTTAAAAAAAGGTTAATAATTCAAACTGAGTGTGTTTTTCTTACGCTGTTTTTCTAGATTGACTCGGGTATTATTTTATTATAGTGCTCAGGTAAGACCGAATATGATAGATTTTGGTAAAATTCTATGGAGCTTAGGAGATGAGGTGGAGGAATTCAGACGTATATCACGTACTTGGTATTTCTGCTTTGTGAGGACAAGTTATTATAATTGTCCATTTGATGTATTAAATTGTTGTACTATGATAGTGGTATGTGTATTAACAGTATAATGCTTGTATTAAAAATCTGTTATTATATTTTATATTTTGTTACGCTGTCATGATGAGATTCTGTATTGCTCTGTTTCCTTTCTTCTAACTTTTTCTTCTTCACCACTAATGAATTGGTATTTCCGGCACTCGACGGCTCGGCATTTTATTGATGTCGATTTTCGAGGGCAAAAATCCCCATCCGTTACAGATTACTTAAAATTCTAATTGAAAATTAATTAAGTTTTAAACTAATTACCTTTCCCTCCCCTAACACATTCATCCCCGGGCACGCAAGAACCCATCATTGACCATGACATTGGCCATCCACCGCACTACCTACACTCCGTCGGGAAATGCAGCTCTCACCCCACCGTCGCGCCTACCCAAGGCGACCTGAAACGACCCGCAAGTCCGTACCTCTTGAGTTAACGTTATTCAACTTAAATCAACTCAAGTTGTACAGAAATACGAACCATTTGGGTAAAAGAAGAAGAGGTAGAAGAAGAAAATTGAAAACAACAGCAGAATCTAACCATCGCGGCGGAATAAAATATAATAGATAATAAATAATCTTTACTCAAAATCAAATATATCTGTTTACATATATTACATCATCAGAGTACGTCAATCACAGCTCAACAATATCATACACTGGATACACAACTACTCAACACAACGGAATATATACATAACAAATACGGGAGTACGTATCGTCATCCTGCTCGTCTCCTGAGCTCCACAACATTTCCTGTATCCTATAATACTCGGTCTGACCCGAGCATTATAGTTAAATAATACCCGAGTCAGTCTGGACTAACAGCGTGAGAAAATCACACCCAATTGATTATTAAGTTTCAAAAATCCTTTGAAAACAAAAGCATCTCGTAAGACCACGCCACAAATAAACATGTCGGGTTTTTACCTTACGATAGCAAAACAATTTTTATAGAACTCCTCTGATATTATAATAGGGTCTACCTACAAATACTTATAAAATAGCCGAAATTGTTACATTATTAAATTCCAGCTACTAGCCACAGAGTGGGTAATACAAACAAAACTCGTACAAGGCTCATAGGGAGAATGGATTTCCAACTAATGATTAGGCACTGGGGTACCACCTGTCACAGTACGTGGCCTAGATCACCGTACCGAGGAGTACGCCCGCTCCCCTGCAACACAAGGCCGGGACTACCCCTTACTTGATAATCCCGAGGGAGATCACCCCGCGGTTGGGATCAACAACTGCCCACTAAGCCGAAATAAAAAGGGACATCTAGACAGGGATGACCTCACCCTACTTAGGTGCTACCCACCTAGCCTTGCTGCATATCCCCTGATTTTCAGTCATTCCCATTTGATGAGGCTTGAGGCTAAGCATAACCTTTTAGAACATATCCCTTAGAATGCCCATCGTCCACCTGATGATGTTTCGTAAGCATTCATCCATACAAGTCCGTCCCGGGTTCGATCGGAACCGAAGGCACTATTCCTACTACATCCATTTTGGAAATATCCTCAGGATTAGTAGCAACTAGCCCTGTACTTCACTGCTCCATCTTCGAATCCAAAATCGTTTTTTCCACGAAACGTACAAACCGGATCGAAGTGGTTTTCGAGAAATAAATCTCGCTCCCGGTCTCTTCGAAACGATCAGCGCATTTGGCCAATACTGATAGTCGGTTATTTAACTATCAATTAATATTCTCAAACAACCATCCAACAATAAATAATTTCCCAAATTATTTATTAGCCTCAAAATATCTTTACAAGATATTATTTTCACCTTCCAAATTCCTTTGAAAACAGTATTCATAACTACCTGCCTTTTTCTGAATAAATTCTAAGTATTTCTATTTCCACTGGAATCACCAAGCACAAAACTTAAGATTTTTAAAATAATCTAAAAACATCTTATTGTAAAATATATTTAACATTTTATATAGAAAAAAATTACTTTAGTACTTAATTTAAATAATACTCTAGAAATAACTAAAATAAGTTTACTTTATAATTATAACTAGATTTTCATCTTTACACAACATACCAATCATCCTTTACATAATCACTACGATAATAGATTAACCAAAACTCTTACTTTGGGATTTACTTTAAAATATTTAAACTAAGACTACTTCAATAATTTACTAAAAATACATATTATATAAACATTGGACATAAAGTTACTTTATAAAATATAAAACTAGGCTTTCACCTTCTAATCAAATACTTAGTCACTATTATATAAATATTTATTACGGTAATTGACTTGAAAAAAAATATTTACTTAAGAATTTCAAAAAAAATTCTAAAACATGCTTTTTAAAACAACATTTAAAACCTTTAACTTGTATATAAAGTTTACTTTGAATGTACTTGGCTAACCAGAGAAACATACTTCTCTTCACAACCTTTAAATATAAATCACTATTTATTTTTAAACCATTTTTCTCATTCCTTTAATAAATTCCCACCTTGAATTTATTCTTTCCAAGTATCCAATTTCAAACTCTTAAATCAATCTCTAAATTGATTTTTCAATTTACTTCATTCATTCAAAAATCCTTTAATTTCAGATTTTATTCCTTAATTATGATTTAGAATACTTTTAATTTAAATACCAATTTAGATTTTCTCAAATTACTTCTTATTCCTTTAAATAAACTTAAAACTTTAAGTTTTGAAATGATTCTTTATTCCTTTAAAAATATATCACTTGATTTTACAGTTCAATAATTACTATTTATTCAAACCCCTTTCTTTCAATACTCGAAGTTATTTATTAGTATTTAACATACTTCCATTTATTTCCAATTCATTCTAATTTTATTAAATTTTCTAAGATTATTTCGTTTATAACTTTATTTCCTTTATTTTCTTTCCCAAATCCAATTTATATATTTTTGGTAATTCATTATAACCAATATATCCAATCCATCCATATCATTAAATATCCCAACATATTCAACATAGAATATCAAGTAATCACATCAGAAAATATTAAATAATAAATATTTAGGGGTCCAGTTGGATCCCTCCAACCTGTTTTCCCTGCATTCACAGATGTTAACACAATATAATATGCCAATTCCCAAAATTACCATACTATAACACATAAATCAAACTCAACCATTCAATCAATTATTTAAATTTAATCATTTAAATTTAAATTGAAATTAACTGAGTGAGATTAACTCACCTTTGATTTTTGTTTGGCAATCCATTTCCATCTCACCAATTCCACGAAAATTTTAGACCTTGAACAACATTATATAATTTATTAATATCTGAGATAATCATATAATCCATTACTATTTATTAATTTTAATTTAACTAATAATTTTCCTATATAAATCCCTTTTTTTTAAAATAATTAATATAAGTTAATTACACTAATTAGTCTCCTTCCTTTTTTTCAGACCTTGTATAACAATTTATGTGATTTTATTAACATTCGAACCGAATGATTAATCAACAACCATTTAATATATTTAAATTAACAAATTATTTGATTTAAACTAAATTTCCTTTTTCATAAAATATATATGTGTGAATTTTAGTTTCATCTTATAAATTTGGTACTCCAGTTATAAATATTCGATGTAATCTAAAATCAGTCACCCTTTTAATAATTTTAATTAACTGTTTTAAATGACGGTTAAACCAACTTAGTTTATTTTTATTTTCGGACCAAGCTATAAATTTTCTAATGGGTGCAAATATATCTATTCATTAGGCAAAACTGTGTGAACTTAAGAAACATTTAAAAATCTACTGTTTGGTAGTCAACAACCTAAGCTTACTATTTTCAAATAAGAAGACAGCATTTTTTTTTTAAATATTTATATACCTTACTGATATAAAATTCTCTTCTATATATTATATTTTTTTTCTCAAGCTCAAAATAATCTATCCTATATAAAACCTAATTTCCAGTTTACCAAAAACTGTAAGTTCCAAAATATATACACCTATATACGAGTAGGCCTCACTGCAACTAATCAATTACAGATTATAAGAAATTCAAGATATAAAACTAATGAGATCATCTTACCGAACAACCCTAAGCTGAGACGCATCACACCCACCACCGACACTCACGCAACCGCATCAGACTTCGTCGCCTTCGCCGCCTCTACTGCCAAGACCAACCACACAAATCAAACTTTCTATCGTCGTGCGAGGCCACTATCCCCTGCGCGATACAACCCAGGTCGTCGGCTCCAAAGGCTCCATCGTGAGCCACGAGACCTTGCCTCCCGAAACACCAAGCTACACTGAACTCAGTTCTACCCCTCAAATCCAAAATCAATGACCGTACCACTAGGAATTTGGAAACCCTAGTTCGAGTTTGAACGTAAATTCCTAGAAGAAGGGAGAATTGAATTCGCATACTAGAGAGAAATCGATTTGGTCTCGTCTTCTTGCTCGATTCGATTTGAGATCAGCTTTGATTCGATTCCAAATCTCCCTGCTCCGCCATTTCGACTCACTGCAGAAGGAGGAAATGGGGTGTGACTCACGGTGAAGGCTCGTACGCGATTTAATTGTAGAACAATTGTCTTCCCTTTTTTTATTCTGTTCGAACAGCGACTCAGAGAAGAGGGGAAGAGAAAGGAAATAATAGGGTACGAACGAGACAAAATGGAGGCGTATTGTACTTATGGTCGGATAAAGAAAAGCAACCATATTTTATTTAGATTCAACTTGTTTCGAAACAAAGCTCAACACGTATATATATCGAACGCTCAAACCACAGCTCCAATTACTATGAAATTTGAAGTCCAAAAGCAAAACAATATTACGGATCCAATGGAACTGGTTTCGTCGAATTCCGAGACTGTGCCTCGGACGGCTATTTTTAAATTCAATTTAAACGTTATATTTTTAAAACCGAACAAAACACTTTAGAATTTCATTTTAAAAGTTCTATCACCTTCAGTATTAGCAAGTAAATTTTACGCCTTCAAATTATTTTTAACAGGCCTAAGACTACAGATTCAATAATTTATCCAATTTCGATAATTAAATTCAATAATTTATTATCCAATAAATGTTGATATTTGAAATGTAAGTTAAAACTAATCTTTAACATATTTAAAATCAATTAAATATCCCAATTTCAAATATCTAAAAATTCCGGGTCATTACATTCCTTCCCCCTTAAAGAATTTCGTCCCCGAAATTACTAGTTAAGAGGAATAAGCCATAACCCATTAACTATTT
Organism: Allium cepa; assembly: GCA_030765085.1. Taxonomy (NCBI): domain Eukaryota; kingdom Viridiplantae; phylum Streptophyta; class Magnoliopsida; order Asparagales; family Amaryllidaceae; genus Allium; species Allium cepa. The sequence goes on from CM060942.1 coordinate 433,364,385, forward strand.
CCTAAATCCAAATACTTTTTAACCATTGGCACAAATAAATCTTTTTATCAAAGACATACTAATCCTCTACCAATCCTTTCAGACTTTCCTATAAATCCCAAACTATATCCCTCCCTTATCAATTAAAATTTAAATTCGAAACAAAATTTTGAATTATCAAAATTTCTCAAAATTTTTCTAACTCCTTAAATTTTCGAGAAATTTCGCCAGCGTCTTCTTTGCGCGGCTAGCTCGGTACACTACAAAGTGCTCTACGGCCTCCCACATCCAAAAAGAAACAAAAAGCCAAGTGGCCAGATCCAAAACCCAAGTCAAATTTCATACGGAAATTTAAATACATACTTTTTTTTGTCGAGCCATTAAATTTAATCTTCTGAAATCAAAAATCCCAATTTACCCATTGCTTTTATACCCCTGTATATCCTGTTTTTGCAATAATGTCCAATTACAACGTTCAAAAATCATTTCTACACTTCTTTAAAAAATTTCAATATTTGTTTTACTTAAGCCCGTACGATGCACACATATCATCCGTACACAATATCAAATTTGATCGCTCACTCGATCACACAATTTCACTTCCGGGCTAGTATCGTCCACCCGACATCCTAGTGCGGACTCAGATCTGATTTCTTGATTAGAAACCGTTATTCTCCTTTCATAGCCGTAAACTATGATAGAGAATTTCTAGAATCAATCAAAACTCCATATCCAGGTTCGTCGTCGAAAATCGAGTGAAAAATCCTAACTCGGATCGATATAACTATCTCGAAATTCTGTGCTCGAATTCTAGATCAAATAGCTATGCGAATAAATATTATACGTACATCCTACGTATAAATTCTAATTGATCATCAATTATATTAATTTCCTTTTTATTCACCTTCATTTGATTGTTGTTCACTTAACCACAATTATCCATTTCACAACTTCAAATTTTAATCGTCATTCAATTATTCACCTTGGATAATTTTCCTCAATACCAAATTACTTAAGAATCTCACCATACTTCTTAATTTCAATATAAATATTTATGCACTTCTTACATTAATTTTCACTTTACTATCGACGTTTATTTTCATTACTATTCGTTTTGCCCAACAACTCCATTTGAATTCAAATTGGCTTCCATTTTGACTATTGAATTAATTTCACTTTAACTCTCAAAATAAAAGTTTATTTGCAACTTTATTTTCTTTAATTCCTTTGGTTTCACTTACTTTACATCCACATTTCAAATAGATTTCAATTATTCAGTTTCTATTCCATCTGGTAACCAAATTTTTTTTTCATTTGCCTTTAGTAAAAATTTCCACAAATTGAAAAAATTTCTAACTCCCAAAATTTACGGAAAATTTTGGCAGAGTCTCCTTTGTACGGAGGGACTTCTGCGATATCGCAGGATGCACAAATATATATATACACATCGGCCTCAGGCCGGAAATCACAATATATATCAATATATGTAGTTCATATCTCCTATTTTTTTGAATTTTTGCGTAAGCGTACCTTATTATAGCAATTTAAAGCAAGCGGCTTATTTAATTTAGCAATTTGCGCAACCGAATCCAGCCATACGGCTTCCCTGAACCTGTACTAACTCAACTTAAACAGGTAAGTGACAAATATACAAAGTTTATTAACATTTCACTTAAATATAAATAGCTAAGCATGAATTCTATAAGCAACACATCTTATATACTTCCACAAGCACTTATGAAATGTTCGACACTTATTTTAAAGGCTTTCAATCAATATTCAAACCATATTATCCAATTCCAACAGTTTACAATTCATTTCCTTACATACAATTTCTTTTTAATCCAAACAAGCTCATATCCAATTCATTTGATTTCAAAAAATCAAATTTTATTTCACGTCTATCAATTTATAGAATTTTATCTACTCTCATTTCCGTCAAACGACCAATTTTCCTATACAACTTGACGATATTCAAGTAAATAAACAATCACTTGGGCTTATAACTATTCTAAATTAATTCCAACTCAATTTGCATCTAGTTCCATTCCATTCTCAATTATTTACAAACCATACAATTTCATTATTAAATCATAATTCAACTTCCATTTAACCAAATTCGAATTCCATTTCCATATTCCATTCACTAATTTATTATCAAATTAGTTTATTTCCAAAGTTTATACCCAATATTTGATTTTCCTTTTATCTTGAAAAATCACTTTATTACTTCACTTGAATTCAATTCTATTTCTTAATTCAAGTTTGGATTCTTATCCATTTCCAAAATACAAACAATTCTTTTTCGGCTTATTCATCTCACTTCTAAAGTTTATAAGTCACAACTTTTATACATACTTCCATCCATTTGAACTAATCCCACACTTCGCTTTTATTTGACATGATTCAGTTACGTTCCAATTTAATTCAAATTTTAAATTTTATAAGTTTTCCAAACCCATTTATTATTCCATAACAATTTAATTTACCTCCAGAGTTTAAGAAATTTCCAAAGTACGAAGTCACTTTTGAAAATCAACTATATCAAAAATTCTTTTCAACTTCAAAACCAAACTTAGTTCGCAACAATTTCAATTTAAAACATTCAGGTAGCAATTTCTCTCTTGGAAACTCGAAAATGAACATCGATGATGCTGCAGTCATCACCGAAATTATTTTCCAGTGACCGAGAGAGAATTAAATGCATTATCTCTTTAAAACATTCTAAATATTTTAAATTTTCACACCTCTCCATATTCAATTCTAATTCCACAACATTTTCGAAATAATATGACTATTATTCCTCCAAAATCTTTTGAAAACCATTTCCAAATCCCAGGAATTTTAAATTTTCCCAAAATTCCAAACTTGAAATCCATTCCGATTTATTTTCAACATTTCTCTGGAATCCTATTCCCAATTACAAATCACATTTGTATATGATGCTGATTTCAATTTATAAATTATATTTATAACCTACACTCTCAAATTTCATTTGTTATATCGATTTACTTTTCAACTTTGGTTATTAGCTTCAACTGCTTATTCGACTTCTACACAATGGTGTGAATAATCCGTTATCATTATTTCTTAACAACCAAGCAGCCAAATATATTACTATAAAAAATTTCTAAAAATTATTTCTTCCATATACAAAAATAATTTGGGTAAAATTATTTCATTTACCATATTTTAAAACAATACTGTGTTGAATTATTCTATTCAAGTGTTTAGAGATTCCTATCAATAACGTTAATTACTCGTATTGACCAGAATCCATAAACTACTCAAAAAACAAATCAACACAATATAAAACCATTTTATATTCATTGACAAATACGCGTACATATCTATTAATACACTCAAACTTGTTATAGAGTACTATTGACTCTATTTCAATGAGTAATTCCCACCAGAGCCAAGGTTATCACCAACCTATGCTCTGATACCAAGTGAAATGACCCGCAAGTCCGTACCTCTTGAGTTAACGCTATTCAACCTAAATCAACTCAAGTTGCACAGAAATACGAACCATTTGTGTGAAAGAAGAAGAGGTAGAAGAAGAAAATAGAAAACAACAGCAGAATCTAACCATCGCAGCGGAATAAAATATAATATATAATAAATAATCTTTACTCAAAATCAAATATATCTGTTTACATATATTACATCATGAGAGTACATCAATCACAGCTCAACAATATCATACACTGGATACACAACTACTCAACACAGCGGAATATATACATAACAAAAACGTGAGTACGTATCTTCATCCTGCTCGTCTTCTGAGCTCCACAGCATTTCCTGTATCCTATAATACTCGGTCTGACCCGAGCATTATAGTTAAATAACACCCGATCAGTCTGGAATACCAGCGTGAGAAAATAACACCCAATTGATTATTAAGTTTCAAAAATCCTTTGAAAACAAAAGCATCTCGTAAGACCACGCCACAAATAAACATGTCGGGTTTTTACCTTACGATAGCTAAAACAATTTTTATAGAACTCATCTGATATTATAATAGGGTCTACCTACAAATACTTATAAAATAGCCGAAATTGTTACATTATTAAATTCCAGCTACTAGCCACAGAGTAGGTAATACAAACCAAAATCGTACAAGGCTCGTAGGGAGAATGAATTTCCAACTAATGACTAGGCACTGGGGTACCACCTGTCACAGTACGGGGCCTAGATCACCGTAGCGAGGAGTACGCCGCTCCCCTAGAACACAAGGCCGGGACTACCCCTTACTAGATAATCCCTAGTGAGATCACCCCGCGGTTGGGATCAGCAACCGCCCACTAAGCCGAAATAAAAAGGGACATCTAGACAGGGATGACCTCACCCTGCTTGGGTACTACCCACATAGCCTTGCTGCATATCTCCAGATTTTCAGTCATTCCCATTTGATGAGGCTTGAGGCTAAGTGTTACCTTTTAGAACATATCCCTTAGAATGCCCATCGTCCACCTGACAATGTTTCGTAAGCATTCATCCATACAAGTCCGTCCCGGGTTCGAACGGAACCGAAGGCACTATTCCTACTACATCCATTTTGGAAATATCCTCAGCATTAGTAGCGACTAGACCTTGTACTTCACTGCTCCATCTTCGAATCCAAAATCGTTTTTTCCACGAAACGTACAAACCGGATCGAAGTGGTTTTCGAGAAATAAATCTCGATCCAAGTCTCTTCGAAACAATCGGCACATTTGGCCAATATTGATAGTCGGTTATTTAACTATCAATTAATATTCTCAAACAACCATCCAACAATAAATAATTTCCCAAATTATTTATTAACCTCAAAATATCTTTACAAGATATTATTTTCACTTTCCAAATTCCTTTGAAAACAGTATTCATAACTACCTGCCTTTTTCTGAATAAACTCTAAGTATTTCTATTTCCACTGGAATCACCAAGCACAAAACTTAAGATTTTTAAAATAATCTAAAAACAACTTATTGTAAAATATATTTAACATTTTATATAGAAAGAATTTACTTTAGTACTTAATTTAAATAATACTTTAGAAATAACTAAAATAAGTTTACTTTATAATTATAACTAGATTTTCTTCTTTACACAACATACCAATCATCCTTTACATAATCACAACGATAATAGATTAACCAAAACTCTTACTTTGGGATTTACTTTAAAATATTTAAACTAAGACTACTTCAATAATTTACTAAAAATACATATTATATAAACATTGGACATAAAGTTACTTTATAAAATATAAAACTAGGCTTTCACCTTCCAATCAAATACTAAGTCACTATTTTATAAATATTTATTATGGTAACTGACTTGAAAAAAAATATTTACTTAAGAATTTTAAAAAAATAAATTTTCTAAAACATGCTTTTTAAAACAACATTTAAAACCTTTAACTTATATCTAAAGTTTACTTTGAATGTACTTGGCTATCCAGAGAAATATACTTCTCTTCACAACCTTTAAAAATAAATCACTATTTATTTTTAAACCATTTTTCTCATTCCTTTAATAAATTCCTTGAATTTATTCTTTCCAAGTATCCAATTTCAAACACTTAAATCAATCTCGAATTTGATTTTCCAATTTACTTCATTTATTAAAAAATCCTTTAATTTCAGATTTTATTCCTTAATTATGATTTAGAATACTTTTAATTTAAATACCAATATAGATTTTCTCAAATTACTTCTTATTCCTTTAAATAAACTTAAAACTTTAAGTTTTGAAATGACTCTTTATTCCTTTAAAAATATATCACTTGATTTTACAGTTCAATAATTACTATTTATTCAAACCCCTTTCTTTTAATACTCGAAGTTATTTATTAGTATTTAACATACTTCCATTTATTTCCAATTCATTCTAATTTTATTAAATTTTCTAAGATTATTTCGTTTATAACTTTATTTCCTTTATTTTCTTTCCAAAATCCAATTTATATATTTTTGGTAATTCATTATAACCAATATATCCAATCCATCCATATCATTAAATATCCCAACATATTCAACATAGAATATCAAGTAATCACATCAGAAAATATTAAATAATAAATATTAAGGGGTCCAGTTGGATCCCTCCAACCTGTTTTCCCTGCATCCACAGATGTTAACACAATATAATATGCCAATTCCCAAAATTACCATACTATAGCACATAAATCAAACTCAACCATTCAATCAATTATTTAAATTTAATCATTTAAATTTAAATTTAAATTAACTGAGTGAGATTAACTCACCTTTGATTTTTGTTTGGCAATCCATTTCCATCTCGCCAATTCCACCAAAATTTTAGACATTTAACAACATTATATAATTTATTAGTATCTGAGATAATCAGATAATCCATTACTATTTATAAATTTTAATTTAACTAATAATTTTCCAACATAAATCCCTTTGTTTAAAAATAATTAATATAAGTTAATTACACTAATTAGTCTCCTTCCTTTTTTTCAGACCTTGTATAACAATTTATATGATTTTATTAACATTCGAACGGAATGAATAATCAACTACCATTTAATATATTTATATTAACAAATTATTTGATTTAAAATAAATTTGCTTTTTCATAAAATATATATGTGTGAATTTTATTTTCATCTTATAAATTCGGTACTCCAGTTATAAATATTCGATGTAATCTAAAATCAGTCGCCCTTTTAATAATTTTAATTAACTGTTTTAAATGACGATTAAACCAAATTAGTTTATTTTTATTTTCGGACCAAGCTATAAATTTTCTAATGGGTGCAAATATATTTATTCGTTAGACAAAACTGTTTGAACTTAAGAAACATTTAAAAATCTACTGTTTGGTAGTCAACAACCTAAGCTTACTATTTTCAAATAAGAAGATAGCATTTTAAAAAAAAAATTTATATACCTTACTGATATAAAATTCTCTTCTATATATTTTTTTTTTTTCTCAAGCTCAAAATAATCTATCCTATATAAAACCTAATTTCCAGTTTACCAAAAACTGTAAGTTCCAAAATATATACACCTATATACGAGTAGGCCTCACTACAACTAATCAATTACAGATTATAAGAAATTCAAGATATAAAACTAATGAGATCATCTTACCGAACAATCCTAAGCTGAGACGCCTCACACCCACCATCGACACTCACGCAACCGCATCAGACTTCGTCACCTTCGCCGCCTCTACTGCCAAGACCAACCACACAAATCGAACTTTTTATCGTCGCGCGAGGCCACTATCCCCCTGTCGCGATACAACCAAGGTCGTCGGCTCCAAAAGCTCCATCGTGAGCCACGAGACCTTGCCTCCTGAAACACCATGCTACACTGAACTCAGTTCTACCCCTCAAATCCAAAATCAACGACCGTACCACTAGGAATTTGGAAACCCTAGTTCACGTTTGAACGTAAATTGCTAGAAGAAGGGAGAATTGAATTCACATACTAGAGATAAATCGATTTGGTTTCGTCTTCTTGCTCGATTCGATTTGAGGCCGGCTTTGATTCGATTCCAAATCTCCCTGCTCCGCCATTTCGACTCACTGGAGAAGGAGGAAATGGGGTGTGACTCACGGTGAAGACTCGTACGCGATTTAATTGTAGAACAATTGTCTTCCCTTTTCTTTATTCTGTTCAAACAGCGACTCATAGAAGAGGGGAAGAGAAAGGAAATAATAGGGTACGAGCGAGACAAAATGGAGGCGTATTGTACTTATGGTCGGATAAAGAAAAGCAAACATATTTTTTTTAGATTCAACTTGTTTGGAAACAAAGCTCAACGCGTATATATATCATACGCTCAAACCACAGCTCCATTTACTATGAAATTTGAAGTCCGAAAGCAAAACAATATTACGGATCCAATGGAACTGGTTTCGTCGAATTCCGAGACTGTGCCTCGGACGGCTATTTTTAAATTCAATTTAAACGATATATTTTTAAAACCGAATAAAACACTTTAGAATTTCATTTTAAAAGTTCTATCACCTTCAGTATTAGCAATGTAAATTTTATACGCCTTCAAATTATTTTTTAACAGGCCTAAGACTCCAGATTCAATAATTTATCCAATTTCGATAATTAAATTCAATAATTAATTATCCAATAAATGTTAATATATGAAATGTAAGTTAAAACTAATCTTTAACATATTTAAAATCAATTAAATATCCCAATTTCAAATATCTAAAAATTCCGGGTCGTCACACGACCCCAACGCCACCGACCTCAGCCTCCCGCTCGTCGTTGTTCACCAGAAAACGGCAATAAATCATACGCCGTCCATCGCGACCTTACCACCGCCATGCTTCTTCACTGACCGTGAAAGTTCACCAGAATGTCGTCCATGCTTCCCTCTGTAAATTTCGTTTAGACTCCATCACCAAGCAATCGACAAAATTGCTAAAATTCGCCATTATTGCTACCAACGTTAATCGTCGAACTTTAGCCACATCGCGATGAATTACGACATTCCAACCATTAAGTAAGTTACGTCGATGCCACGAACAAAACTCCAGCCGAAGACTTCACATGAAAATGATTGGAATGGTCCCGATGATCTTTTTGTTGGACGCGGTGAACCTTGATTTGAATTATGAAAAATTGCTAATCTATTTATGGTAGTGCTTTTATAGGGGAAGATAGTGTGGGTATGCGTTGGCATGGAGAAGTATGGGCTGATGTGATTATGGGAATGGTATGGTGATGGTATATATTAAATTATTTCAAAATATCCGGCTCTACACGTTCGAAAAATCTCAAACTCCTATTGAGGCGTGCCCTTTTGCATCCTATACCGAATACCCTATTCCAAACTCAATGGAATGATTATTGGACTCTGATTCGATCATGTGCAGAAGTTAGCTTTCCAAATCAATTTATATCAAATTAAATTCCTTTAATTTCTATGTGTTTCGAACATGCACGACCATACGAAACATCCAATTGTCACGAAATTAGTCAATGTACAATAACTTATAATTATAATTTCAACGACACTAGTTTGGTCAAAATCCGAGATAATGCCTCGAATAGATAAATTCATACGTTAATCAAAACGAATTATTATAAAAACCAAATAAATCACTTTTAAATCTAAAGTTAAAAGTTTATTATTCTATTCATATTCAAACTGGATTTAAATAACATTTCCATATCATTTTTATTCATATTAAATCCAAGGTTAAATTATTTAAATATTCTAATAATTTAAATTCATTATTCAAATAAATTTCTATATTTGAAATTCCAACTATTTTATTTTTAAAACTAACATTTCAATATTTAAAATTAATTAAGTATTTCAAAATCAGATGTCTAAAATTCAGGGTTATTACATTCTTTCCCCATTAAAATAATTTCGTCCCCAAAATTTCCAAGGAAAGAAAAATGCATCCAACCGATTAAGTTTTCAAAAAACAATTAGATGAAACTGGTTAAATTCTCTAAGTCTTTAATTTACAGAAAAATTCAACAGCCTCCTTTGCAAGGCTTGATCGAAGAAACTACGGAATGTCATTAAGAGTCCAAACCATCAGAAAAATATCAAAATTCAAGTGGCTCAATCATAAAAATATCAAACCAAACATCAGTATAAACATGTACATTTTTAGTCAAGCAACGAAATCTTACTTATGAAATCAAAGGCATCAAACAATCTTTTGCTTCTATATACTAGCATCTTGCATACAAATAATATCCAACCTTAGACTTCATAACCGTATTACTTTCATTTTCAATTATCAACATTTAGTTTATTAAAGCCAATATGATGTAACTATATCATTCTTACGTAATATCCATCTGATCGCTTACTCGATCATACAATTTCACTTCCGAACTAGTATCGTCCAATCGACTCCTTTAATGTGGACTCCGATTTTGTTCTTTGATTTGAAATCGTCATTCTACTTGCATAGACATATAATATGACAGAGAATTTCAAAATCAATCAAAAATCTATATTAAGTATTTGTCGTCAAGGATCGAGGGAAAATTCCTTTTTCAAACTGATGTAAATCATCTCAAAATCATATGACCAAATCTGGATCAGACAGTTATGTGAGTAAAAGGATCTACGTACAACTTACGTTCTTATTTCAAATTGGTTTCTAACAATACCAAATTCTTTTACTCATATTCAATTAAATATTCTGGTGTATTTTTTCGATCCTAATACCCTTTATGAATCAATTCATAAGTCCTTACTCAAGTTTATAATCACTCTCTTAAACATCACTTACGTTAATTTACCACTTTAAAACTCAAGTTTATATCCATTCCAAAAATCCACGAGTTTATCTTCAAATTTGTAAGTTACAAAAACTTATTTCCTTATGTAGTTGCAAAACACTTAGCTCAATTTCTAAATCCAATTTAGAATCCCGACTTTCCAAAATCGTAGGAAATTCTATTTCATTTCAATAAATGAAAAGTAACAAAGAACATATCAAAATTAGGTACAATACCAATCTGCTTTAATGCATAGGCTACACGCATATATAATATTAATTGAAAATTTCAGAATTAAATACCTGGTTTTATTTCAACTCTATTTTGAAATAATACTTAATATATATATATATATATATATATATATATATATATATATCTTTTGTATAACAATCATATACTTGAATTTAAATTAAAAAGTTAAAAAAAATCACGGTAGCAATCCATTACTTAGAAACTCGAAAATGAATATCGATGATGTTGCAATCATCACTGAAATTATTTCCCAACAGCCGAAGTGAGTTCAGTGCTTTTTATCTCCTTTAAAAATCCTTTTTAGAATAATTATATCCAAAATACTATTATTATTTTTTGAAAACCGTTCAAAAATAATTTCCAAATTTAGAAATCTATTTCCACGAACACCGAGGTTTTAGTTTACAAACCCTCAACTTGAATCACTTAATTTATAAATTACATTTATAAATCATACTCATACAATTCACATTTCTTATGAAAACTATTTCACAAATGTTGCTTTGCTTAAATTAAAATAAAAAAACCTTCGTTAAAATTAAATTTTTAACCCAACATTGTCTTTAGACGCCTTATAGTCAAATTGTGAAATTTAATTCATAAGGCATTCATTTTAATTTTCCCACAATCACTGATCTACCCAACCCATACAGTAAATATGATAAAATTGCTTCTAACCAAGCACAATAGTTAATGCACATAAACTGGTTAGGCACGACTACCTAACCAACAAACAATAGTCAATGCCCCCAACTGGGTGAGTATGACTAAGCACTGTAAATGATAATAACCAAATTTTATTATTTTCCTAATAACCAAGCATACAACATAAAATTATAATAATTTCTGGAAAAAATCTCTTTATATAGAAAATACAATACCAGGTGAAGTTATTTCATTTACTAAATTTAAAACAATATTGTGTCAATTGGCCTTGTTCAAGTGTTTAGGAATCTCTATTAATAACGTTAGCTACTTGTGTTGAATAGAATCAATAAGCCACTCAACAGATCAATCAACACAATATGAAATACTTTTATATCACTAGCAAATACACGTTTATACCTATAATATAATCAAACTCATTCTAGGGTGTTACTGACCCTATCTCTAATGAGCAATCCCCACCAAAGCCAAGGTTCTCACTTAACCTTGCGCTATGATACCAAATGTAATGAATGAGACTTCGGCCTTTCTTCAGTGGGTAAACCACTATGGCTCACATCGGTACCTCAATCTGATTTTACGATCAGCCTCTCAACCCCTAACCAACTATACATGGCCTTATACTACCTCTCTGGGACACGTAGGGGTAAGAGTCTCTTGCTTTCCACTAAACACAAAGCGAGTACCCCTTTCCATGCATGAACCTCACCATCCAGATCTGATCCCGGTCCCTTCGAAACAACATTCAATAGCTTCTGGCGAACTAAACCCTGGTTCTTTAGGAAATTAATGGTCAAAGATAAGAGCGAAGATCGCCGCCTATCCATTAGTAGACAAATTTCCTTAACATTTGTCCTCGAAGAACGAAACAATATTTATATGCATAGTATAGCATCATCGGAGATGACTATGCCATATAAGCTGACGCAGCGGATATAACGATGACGACGAAATGTGGATTTCATGCCAAACTAATCAATGAAACGATTACGTGAAACAATATAAATCGATGGATTGAAAAATACCCAAGTGCCCAAATCCGTTGATCTCACGAGATATCGGATTCTAGCTATCTCCAACACGTTGATCGCGCACGATACCATGTTAAAAGATCTACGACTCTTCTACGTTCATCTCGCGTACGAGATTCCATGAAACGGCTTTAAATCCGTTGATTCGAGCGCACTCGAATAACCGAAAACGGAGAAAGGAGACAACGCTCTACTTCCATTTTCAAGAGGCACAAAGCGCTCAAACAAAAGTTTATTCAAAATCGACCAACTTTACAAATGACCCAACCCCTCTATTTATAGAAGTTACAACAGCAGCACACGACCTAACACAGGTCATTAACGACCTACAAACAAAGCACCACAATACTCATCACAGCCGACCTAACATATGGCCGACCTAACTCATACGACTTAAGACTTATCATGTCAGCATACAAACACTTACAACGACTTAGCAGTAAACGACCTAACAATATGCGACTTAATATGTACAAGTTACAACAGATACAACATACGAGTTACGACCTCAGAACAAAACGACATAACAACATCAACAACACTCGACATATCATCTGGAGCGACCTAAGCAAGTAGAGACCTAGGCAAGCTTCGCGACTTAAGGAACCTGTAACGGCATAAAAAACAGCGATCTATGGAAGCTCGCGACCTAGGGAACCCGCCTTTGGACATCAGTAGCGACTTAAGAAAGGTCGTTCGCGACCTACTAGAGATGCATAAGCTTAACATAACTCGTTAGGCCGTTGGTGGCATAGGTCGTTAGGTCACCTAGGTGTCTTAATGCATAACTCGCTTCCACTGCATAGCTCTGATACCCCGCTAGGTCGTTCAACATAGGTCGCTTGCGACCTAAAATGGCACGACTTATGGATTTACATGCTAGGTCGCTTGAACGACTTAAAACATACCCCGTTAGGTCACTGGAGCATTATCCCACTCGACTTAGGTCGTGACTCTAGGTGAATCTTGTGATGTGCTGCATCATCCTCCCCTGGTTGACTAGAATTCGACCCCGAATTTACACCTTCCCCTTCTTCGACAAACTTCTCCCCATAATACGGAATTAAGTGTTTGACATTGAAAACATCAGATGTGTGAACATTTTCCGATAACCTTAGCTGATACGCATTATTATTGATCTTCTTCAAAATTTCTACCGGTCCAATCTTTCGAGCTTTCAACTTGTTGTAAGTTCCAAATGGAAAACGATCTTTCGTCAATACTGCGTAAACAAAATCCCCTTCTTTGAAGTTTACACTCCTTCGTTTCTTATCTTCCAGTTGCTTATACTTCTCATTTTATTTAAGCAATCGTTCATGAATAATATTGTGACACTCCTGCAACTCATTCACGAAATCACAAGCCCGTTTAACAACTCCTTTCTGAAATGGAACTATCGACAAATCCAACGGTCCCTTCGGCATTGTTGAATATACTACATGAAATGGACCGAATCCAGTACTTCGATTCACTGCATGATTATGTGCGAACTCAGCTTGACATAACGTCATATCCCAGCTCTTTAAATTATCTTTCACAAGACATCTCAACAAATTTCCCAAAGATCTGTTCACCACTTCTGTTTGCCCATCTGTTTGCGGATGATAGGCGCTACAAAAATTCAGCTTAGTTCCAACCATCTTCCACAAACTCAACCAAAAATGGCTTAGAAATTGAGCATCCCGGTCAGACATAATGGTCTCAGGTAGCCCATGTAGTCGATAAACCTCTTTAAAGAACAATTGAGCAACACGGACTGCGTCAGCGGTCTTTTTATAGGCTATGAAATGTGCCATCTTCGAAAGTCTATCCACCACAACATATATAGAATCATTTCCCCTCTGAGTTCTTGGCAAACCCAAAACAAAATCCATGCTAACATCAAACCATGGTCTAGTAGGCGCGGGTAATGGCATATACAATCCTGCGTTTGTAGCTGTCCCTTCGGAAACTTGACATATGTGACATCTCTCCACAAATCTTTCCACTTCTCTTATCATGGAAGGCCAAAAATATGATTTAGAAATCAACTGCAAAGTACGATCTCGTCCCACATGACCTTCTTCGTGCAATTCTTTCAAAATCTTCATTCGCAAACTACCCTCTGGTATACATAATCGATTTCCTTTGAAAAGAAAACCATCCACAAACACGTACTCATCCGTCTTTCCCTTCTCGACTTTATCTACAACCTTGGAAAAGTATGGATCATCAAAAAATAATTCTGGCAATATATCAAAACCTGTCACTTCAACCCTCATTGTAGTCAACAAATGATTCCTTCTACTCAATGCATCTGCCACACGGTTTGTAACTCCCGACTTATGCTTTACAACAAATGTAAAATGTTGCAAGTATGTGATCGATGAAGCATGCCTTGCTGTAACCTTATCCTGCCCATGCAAATGTTTCAAGGGTTTGACGCAGCGGATTAACAAAAACTTGATATGTCGATGGAATTAGCAATCGGTGGATTGAAGATACTGAAATGCCCAAATTCGTTGATCACAAAGATACCGAACTCTAGCTATCTCTGACTCGTTGATCCGAAGATACCAAGAAAGAGATATACGATTCTTCGACGTTGATCTTGCGCACAAGATTCCGTGAATCGACTTCACAAACGAAAATTCGAGCGCACTCGAATGACGTAGGTGGAGATAGGAGATCACACTCGACTATCAATTAGAAGAAAGCACAAAGCAATCAAAAGGAATTTTATTCAAAAGTCAAAAACTTTTACAAATGACACGACTTGCCTATTTATAGGCTTACAACTCATTACTCGACTTAAAAATTTACAACACAATGGGCACAGGACTTAAAGAAAAGAACAATACAATCAGCGACTTAAAGTAACTGCCTACGACTTAATAGAACTAGGTTATGACTCATACTAACTCGGTTACGACTCAACTAAGACGAGTCAATTCCTTCACGTGATTCATCACTGTCTCGGTACGACTCAATGAAGCTTCAGTAAAAAAATGGCCGCGACTTATGGATAACTCGGTAACAAGCTTCGCGACTTAAAGATAAGTCGTTCGCGACTTAGAACTCTCGGCAACGACTTATGGGAGGAATTTAGCACACGATTTAGGATTTAGGTCGACTTACTGTGAAATGGAATTAGGTCGTTCGCGACATAAGGAGGTGGGGTGAAACTCGTGAATTTGGAAAGTGGAATAGGTCGCGCGCGACCTAATTTTGAGTGGCGATGTAGTTTTATCTCGACAGAGGATAGGTCGATGGTACTGGAGTTAACTCGGTGGGGTTGAGTCGTAAGTCGGTGGGTTGGGAATGAATCGTGAGTCGCGGGTTGGGAATGAGTCGTGGATCGGTGGGGAGTTGCGATGGGTCGTGAGTCGGTGGGAGGGTTGGGTCAGAGGGGAATGAGCCGTGGGTAAGTGACGATGGACCGGCCTCCGGTTTAAGGTTTCTACTTCATCATCCTACCCTTGTTGGACGGAATTCGTTCTCGAAGTCACACTCTCGTCAATTTCATCAAGTTCCTCCCCTAATACGGAACTAAGTGTTTGATATTGAAAACATCAGACGTATGAATATTTTCCGGCAATCTTAATCGATACGCATTATCATTGATTCTCTTCAAGATTTCTATTGGACCAATTTTTCGTGCTTTCAACTTGTTGTAAGTTCCAACTGGAAAACGATCTTTCGTCAAAACCGCGTAAACAAAATCACCTTCTTTGAAGACTACACTTCTTCGTTTCTTATCCGCCATTTGTTTATATTTCTCATTTGTCTTTCCCAATCTTTCCTGAACGATTCTATGGCATTCCGTCAACCCATCAACAAAATCAGCAACCCGCTTAACTGTCACCTTTGGTTGTGGCACTGTTGTCAAATCCAGTGGTCCCTTTGGTAAGCTTGAATATACAATCTGAAATGGACTGAAACCAGTACTTCGATTGACTGCGTGATTGTGTGCGAACTCAGCTTGACACAATTTCAAATCCCAACTCTTCAAATTGTCTTTCACAAGACATCGTAATAAATTTCCCAACGATCTATTCACCACTTCTGTTTGCCCATCTGTTTGTGGATGATAAGCACTACTAAAATTCAGCTTTGTTCCCACCATCTTCCACAAACTAAGCCAAAAATGACTTAAAAATCTGGTATCCCTGTCTGAAACAATAGACTCCGGCAACCCATGTAAACGATAGATTTCTTTAAAGAACAACTGAGCATCACGAACAGCATCTCCCGTCTTCTTACAAGCAATAAAATGTGCCATCTTCGAAAACCTGTCCACCACAACAAATATGGAATCATTCCCCCTTTGAGTTCTAGGCAAACCCAAAACGAAATCCATGCTGATATCAACCCATGGTCTGGTAGGCACAGATAACGGCATATATAACACTGCATTCGTAGCCGTTCCCTTCGAAACCTGACAGGTATGACATCTTTCCACAAATCTTTCTACCTCTTTCCTCATTGACGGCCAAAAATAAGATTGAGAAATTAACTGCAACGTACGATCTCTACCCACATGGCCTTCTTCATGTAATTCTTTAACAATCTTCATTCTCAAGCTACAGTCTGGGATGCATAGTCGATTCCCCTTGAACAAGAATCCATCAACCAATACAAATTCATCAGTATCCCCATCCTTAACTTTCTCAACAAAATTTGCAAAGTAAGGATCCTCCTCAAACAACTCTGGCAATAATTCGAATGCTGTCACTTCAACCTTCAACGCTGTCAACAAGTGATTCCTCCTACTCAAAGCATCCGCTAAATGATTTGTTACCCCTGATTTGTGTTTCACAACGAAAGTAAATTATTGTAGATATGTTATCCATGAAGCATGTCTCGCTGAAATCTTGTCCTGCCCTTGTAGATGTTTCAACGCCTCATGATCAGTGTAAAGAACAAATTCCTTCTGAAATAGGTAGTGTCTCCAATGCTTAACAGCTTGCACAACACCATAGAATTCAACGTCATATGTACTGTATCTCATTTTTGCTCCTGACAACTTCTCACTAAAGTATGCAATAGGACGTCCCCTCTGACTCAACACTCCTCCAATACCAACTTTTGACGCATCAGTATTCAATTAAAACAACAATTGAAAATCTGGTAAAACAAGAATAGGTGCTGTTGTTAACAGTTCCTTGATCTTCTCAAAAGCATTCTCGGCTTCCTCTGACCGCGAAAACTGTTTACCCTTCATGCAATCAGTAACTGGTGCCATCACACTGCTAAAGTGAGGAATGAATCTTCGATAAAAAGATACCAATCCATGAAAACTTCGCACTTCAGTAATTGTCTTCGGTTGTGGCCAACTTCTGACAGCTTTGCTTTATTCTTGTCCACTTGAATACCTTCCTTCGACAGAACATACCCTAAAAAAAACACTGTCCGTCATAAACACACACTTCTTTGTCGCTGCATAAAACTGCTCTTGTCGTAGAATTAACAATACTTCTCGCAAATGTTGGATGTACTCTTCCATACTTCCACTATAAATCAAAATATCATCAAAGTAAACAACCACGAACTTCCCAACAAATGGTCTAAAAATCTAGTTCATCACTCTCATAAAAGTACTAGGAGCGTTTGACAAGCCAAATGGCATAACCAACCATTCGTATAAACCTTCCCTGGTTTTGAAAGCAGTCTTCAATTCATCGCCCGGTCGAATACGAATTTGATGGTATCCACTTTTCAGGTCAATCTTAGAAAACACAACAGCTCCACTTAACTGATCAATCAAATCATCAAACCTCGGCATAGGGAATCTGTATCTCACAGTGATCTTGTTTAGACCCCGACTGTCCATACACATCCTCCACGTTCCATCCTTCTTCGGTACCAATAAGGCTGGCACGGCACATGGACTCAAACTCTCCTGAACACGCCCTTGTTCTAAAAACTCTTCCACCTACCTCCTCAATTCTTCATGTTCCTTCGGACTCATTCGATAATGTGGTCTATGTGGTAATACTGCTCCCGGAACAAGATCGATTTGATGTTGAATGTCTCGCAGTGGCGGTAACTCCTTGGGAAACTCTTGTGGAAATACATCCTCAAATTCTTTCAAAACTGGCTTCGCTTCTTCTAGGATTTCAACCTCTTCACTACAATCTCGTCCAATTAACAGGAATACTTCAGGCTCCTCTTCAACTTTCTTAACAAATTCTTTCAATGATAGCAAAGTTTTTAGCTCTTCAATCTCCTCAGATTTACTCTCTCCCTACTGTCTCTTCTTTGGAACTAAAATAATCTTAACGCCTTCAAACATAAAACTATAACCATTGGTTTGACCGTCATGCTGCACTGCTCGATTATACTGCCATGGTCTTCCCAAAAGCAAAAGACAAACATCCATCTCAACTACATCACACCAGATTTCGTCTTTATATTTCTTCCCAATAGAAAATGGAACTCGAACTTGCTTATCCACCTTCACCTCTCCTCCTTTTCTAAGCCATGCTAACTTATAAGGATTTGGATGTTTTTCCGTTTTCAACTTCAATTTTCTCACCGCTTCTGTAGAAAATATTGTCACGACTTCCTGCATCAATCGCAAATTTACAAACTTTCCCCAATATAGTGCATGTCGACTGAAAGATGTTACTCCTCAACCAACTAGCTTCATCATTAGATTACCATCAAACTCGTCATCAAAATCTGAAGTATATCGATGTCGATCACGACCTCCAACATCTCTACTACCACTCCTTCGATCAACATTCCTGTCACGATTGTCAATACTTCTATGATCTTCTCTTCTCTCCGGATCTGAATGTATCGAAGCTCTACTTCTCCCACGGCTCGATTCAGGTGAAACTCTTCTTCTACTTTGATTCATTTCAAGCATCATTCTCTCTAAACGACCAATTCCTTCATTCAACTTCTCAGTGAAGCTCTCGTTGATTCATTGCTCCATTTCATCGGCCTCTTCTCTTCCATACAAAGCATTAATATTGCGATGACGTTGAGCTCGTCTCGGTGGCATGATTGAACTTCACAAATAATTCAACAAATCAAAACTTCAAAAAAAATAAAAATCTTTAGACAACAAACTTCGACTTAAAAACTTTGCACGCTCAAACTCCACTTTAACTCGGCTCGGCCCCCACTAGCTAGCACAAGCTTGCTTCGACTTAAGGCTTAGGTCTCTCGACTTCTTAACAAAGCACAACTCCAACACTTCAACACAAGAACAAGGCCCCTCCTATGCTTGACTCGGCTCGGCCTCAAACCCCACTTCAATACTTTGGCACGCAAAAATCTTCCCCACAAATTCAAACACTTTTGCACACTTTGATCCAAAAGGCTATGGATCAAATACTTCAATCTTGTTGCAACTTCAACATGAACACAGTGAACACAAACTTCAAACTTCGGCTCAAGATCGACTTAGCTATGATTGACTAAGAGTCTCTCTGATACCAAAACTGACGCAGCGGATTAACAAAAACTTGATATGTCGATGGAATTAGCAATTGGTGGATTGAAGATACTGAAATGCCCTCGTTGATCACAAAGATACCGAATTCTAGCTATCTATGACTCGTTGATCCGAAGATACCGGAAAAGTGATCTACGATTCTTCGACGTTGATCTTGCGCACAAGATTCCGTGAATCGGCTTCACAAACGAAAATTCGAGCTCGCTCGAATGACGTAGGTGGAGATAGGAGATCACACTCGACTATCAATTAGAAGAAAGCACAAAGCAATCAAAAGGAATTTTATTCAAAAGTCAACAACTTCTACAAATGACACGACTTGCCTATTTATAGGCTTACAACTCATTACTCGACTTAAAAATTTACAACACAATGGGTACACAACTTAAAGAAAAGAACAATACAATCAGCGACTTAAAGTAACTGCCTACGACTTAATAGAACTAGGTTACGACTCTTACTAACTCGGTTACGACTCAACTAAGACGAGTCAATTCCTTCACGCGATTCATCACTGTCTCGGTACGACTCAATGAATCTTCAGTAAAAAAAATGGCCGCGACTTATGGATAACTCGGTAACAAGCTTCGCGACCTAAAGATAAGTCGTTCGCGACTCCGAACTCTCGGCAACGACTTATGGGAGGAATTTGGCACGCGATTTAGGATTTAGGTCGACTTACTGTGAAATGGAATTAGGTCGTTCGCGACATAAGGAGGTGGGGTGAAACTCGTGAATTGGGAAAGTGGAATAGGTCGCGCGCGACCTAATTTTGAGTCGCGACGTAGTTTTATCTCGGCAGAGGATAGGTCGATGGTACTGGAGTTGACTCGGTGGGGTTAAGTCGTAAGTCGGTGGGTTGGGAATGAATCATGAGTCACGGGTTGGGAATGATTCGTGGATCGGTGGAGAGTTGCGATTGGTCGTGAGTCGGTGGGAGGGTTGGGTCGGAGGGGAATGAGCCGTGGGTACGTGACGATGGACCGGCCTCCGGTTTAAGGTTTGTACTTCATCAGGGTTCATGATCAGTATACAACACAAACTCTTTATGAAACAAATAGTGTCTCCAATGTTTTATGGCTTGCACAATAGCATAAAATTCCACGTCATAAGTATTATATCTCATCTTTGCTCCCGAAAGCTTCTCGCTGAAATAAGCAATTGGACGTCCCCTCTGACTCAACACTCCTCCAATTCCAACTTTATATGCATCGGTATGTAATTCAAATAGCAACTGAAAATCCGACAAAACTAGAATTTGTGTTGTCGTGAAAAGTTCCTTGATACGCTCAAAAGTAGATCCTGCTTCCTTTGTCCATGAAAACTGCTTGCCCTACATACAATCAGTAACAGGTGCCATCACGCCACTGAAATGTGGAATAAACCTTCGGTAGAATGATGCTAAACCATGAAAACTTCTAACTTCTGTTATCTTCCTGGGTTGTGGCCAATTTATGATTGCTTCCACTTTATTCTGATCCACCTGTATACCTCCTTCCGATACAACATATCCCAAAAATAAAACACTATGCATCATGAGCATGCATTTCTTCGTTGCAGCATAAAATTGTTCCTGTCGTAGTATCATCAACACTTCTCTCAGATGATTCAAGTGTTCTTCTGGGCTTCCACTGTATATCAGTATATCATCAAAATACACCACCACGAAGTTCCTAATAAATGGTCTAAAGATCTGATTCATCACCCGCATAAACGTACTTGGTGCATTCGAAAGACCAAACGGCATAACCAGCAATTCATACAACCCCTCCCGTGTCTTGAACGCTGTTTTCCATTCATCCCCTGGTCGAATTTGAATTTGATGGTACCCACTTTTCATATCAATCTTTGAAAAGATAGTAGCTCCGCTCAACTGATCTAACAAATCATCCAATCTCGGCATTGGAAATCTGTACCTTACTGTAATCTTGTTTAGTGCTCGACTATCTGTACACATTCTCCAAGTTCCATCCTTCTTCGACACTAATAAAGCTGGTACTGCACAAGGACATAACCTTTCTTGTATGCACCCTTGTTCAAGTAACTCCTCCACCTGCCTTCTCAAATCCTCGTGTTCCTTTGGACTCATACTGTAATGTGGTCTATGCGGTAACACGGCTACTGGAACAAGATCTATTTGGTGTTGTATGTCCCTCAACGGTGGTAACTCTTTGGGTAACTCTTCTGGAAATACATCTTCAAATTCTTCCAGCACTGGCTTTACTTCTCCAGGAATTTCAACTACTTCATTACTCTCACGTCCAATCAATAAAAATACTTCAGGTTCATCTTCGACTTCTTTAACAAACTCCTTCAAAGATAGCAAAGTCTTCAGTTCTTCAATTTCATACAACTTGATGTCTTCTTGTTGTCGCTTCATAGGAACTAAAGTGGTTTTTGTGCCCTCAAACATGAAACTGTAGCTATTGGTATGACTATCATGTTGCAGAGCCCTATCATATTGCCACGGTCTCCCCAACAACAAATGGCATACATCCATATCCATAACATCACACCAAATTTCATCTTTATACTTCTTTCCGATGGAAAAAGTTACACAAGCTCTTCGATTAACCTTCACCTCCCCACCTTTCCTCAACCAAGCTAACTTGTAAGGTTTGGGATGCTTCTCTATCTTCAACATCAACTGTCTTACAGCTTCTGTAGAGATTACGTTGTCACAGCTTCCCACATCGATGACAAACTTGCAAACCCTTCCCAAGATAGTGAACGTTGACTGGAAAATATTACTCCTCAACCAACTTGAATCATCCACTTGCTTTGGTGTCAAGCAAGATCTCCTCATCATTAAATTGCACCCTTCGTCTCCCGATAATTCTTCTTCCTCCTCAGCTTGTGGTGATTTGAGCACTCTACTTCTGCATCCTCAACCTCAGCAACCATCACTCGCTTCTTAGGCTTCGGACATTCATTGCTCTTGTGACCAAACTCCTTACAATTAAAGCATTTGATACCACTATTGACCTTGGTTCTAACAACTTCATTGACAACCGGTTTACTGACTGCTTTGGAAACATTAGAACTGCTACTAGCACCTTTCACTTGATTGTTGGAATTTGTAAACACATCACCTCCTATTCTACCTTGCTTTTCCCATGCTAGAGCTTTCTGGTGTGCTTCCGCAACGGATCTTGGATCAAACATGTTCACCATATCCTGAATTTTCATTCTCAATCCTCCAACAAATCTAGCTGTCAATTGTTCCTCCATCTCTATGATATCGTTTCAATCAGTTGATAAAACTCATCTACATAATCATTCACCGACGCTGTCCCTTGTCTCAAATTCTGTAAGCGTTGATACATAAGAGTTTGGTAATTATAAGGTAAGAAAGTAGCTTGCATCAACTTATTCATCTTCTCCCATGAAACAATCTTCGACTTTCCCATTCTCTCCTGTGTAAGTTTAGTTTGTTGCCACCATGCCATAGCTCTTCCCCTCAATCGTGTAGCAACAAACTTAACTCTTCGATGCTTGGGAACTTCCTTGAAGTCAAAAATTTCTTCAACATTAGATAACCAATCCAAAAACTCTTCCACAATCATTCCACCTTGAATTCTGGAATTTCAGTCTTCATCCCCGACTCCCATTTACGATCATCTTCTACCTCCCGATAGTGATTTCGTACTTGGTCTCGATCTCGATAATGAACAATACATCTATCACCATCTTTATCATAATCAAATGTACTTCGGTATTGATCTCGACCATCAACATCTCTATGATCACGCATATCTCTTCTACTATGCTTTTCAGCATCACGATATGGCTCATCTCCAAATTCACATGGAGTTCTTCTCTCTTCATTGTTGTACTCATGGTATTCTCTTCTCACTGAAACTGATGATTCTCTTCTTTCTCTACAAGATTGTGGTGACACCCTCCTTTCTTCCGTAACCGATGGCGAAACTCTGTTTCCTCCATGTTTCGAGATTGGTGACCTTCTCCTTTGACTCTGATTCATATCATTCATCAATTTCTCTAACTTTCCAATGCCTTCATCAAACTTTTCATTAATACGTTGTTCCATTTTCTCAGCTTCTTGTCTCCGATACACATCTTCAAAATTTTGAAAACGGTTAGCACATCTCAGCGGCATGATTATCAAACAACAACTCCCACTCTCGTCCTTGATCAAACAAAGTGATGCACAACACGAAAACTTCCTCTTTACTCCCAAAAGGCTCGGCTTAGCTATGATTGGCTAAGTCTAGCTCTTATACCAAACTAACACAGCGGATATAACGATGACGACGAAATGTGGATTTCGTGCCAAATTAATCGATGAAACGATTAGGTGAAACAATATAAATCGATGGACTGAAAAATACCCAAGTGCCCAAATCCGTTGATCTCACGAGATACAGGATTCTAGCTATCTCCAACACATTGATCACGCACGTACCGTGTTAAAAGATCTACGACTCTTCTACGTTGATCTCGCGTACGAGATTCCGTGAATCGGCTTCAAATCCGTTGATTCGAGCACACTCGAATAACCGAAAATGGAGAAAGGAGACAACGCACAACTTCCAATTTTCAATAGGCACAAAGCACTTAAACAAAAGTTTATTCAAAATCAACCAACTTTACAAATGAACCAACCCCTCTATTTATGGAAGTTACAACAGCAGCACATGACCTAACACAGGTCGTTAACGATCTACAAACAAAGCACCACAATACTCATCACAGCCGACCTAACATATGGCAGACCTAACTCACATGACTTAAGACTTATCATGTCAACATACAAATGCTTACAACGACTTAACAGTAAACAACCTAACAATATGCGACTTAATATGTACAAGTTACAACAAATAAAACATACAAGTTACGACCTCGGAACAAAACGACATAACAACATCAACAACACTCCACATATCATCTGGAGCGACCTAAGCAAGTATTGACCTAGGCAAGCTTCGCGACTTAAGGAACCTGGAACGGCATAAGAAACAGCGATCTATGGAAGCTCGCGATATAAGGAACCCGCCTTTGGACATCAGGAGCGACTTAAGAATGGTCGTTCGCGACCTACTGGAGATGCATATGCTTGACATAACTCGTTAGGCCGTTGGTGGCATAGGTCGTTAGGTCGCCCAGGTGTCTCAATGCATAACTTGCTTCCACTGCATAGCTCTGATACCCCGCTAGATCGTTCAACATAGGTCGCTTGCGACCTAAAATGGCGCGACTTATGGATTAACACGCTAGGTCGCTTGAACGACTTAAAAAATGCCCCATTAGGTCGTTGGAGCACTATCCCGCTCGTGTTTGGTCGTGAGTCTAGGTGAATCTTGTGATGCGCTGCATCATAAGCCACATGTTTTTCCTAGATATTTCCAGTGTTACATTTTGGTCGACGTTTGATAGTCGGTAATTTAACTATCAACAAACAAACATTCAATCAAGGATTTAATTCCATAATTAATACCAACGTTGGTTAAGCACATAAACAACCACTAACCTCTTTAATTAATTCTTTTAATATTTAAAATCACTTTGTAAATGCTCATATTATGAAACTTTTACAAAGGCTCATTCATAAAACCTTTATATTTTCGATACTTGGAAAAAAATCCATATACTTACCTTGATGGTGTAAGTATATTCATATTACTGAGAAAGATTTCCTTTTATATAACTCAAAATCATTTATAAACTCCTTTTAGAAACTTCTAAAACCCCTTTATAAATCTTTTTGATAAATCTCTAAAAAATCATTTATAATCTCTTTTATAAATTTCAAAACATTTATAAAACTCCTTTGTAAATTTATAAACCATTTATGAAAATATTTTAATGATCTCTAAAACAAATTTATAAACCTCTTTACAAAATAAAATTCATTTTGTAAATCCATAAGCTATTTATCTAACCTTTTATATAAACCTATAAATCCATTTCTAATATTCTTTATAATTGTCTAAAACCAATTATAAGACTCTTTTTATAAATCTCGAAAACATGTATAAACAAATAATAATCAATTATTTGGAAATACTATTATATAATAATAATAATTAACAATAAATAAAAATAATAATTACTAATTTCCAAACATTATTAATTTAACAATAATCGATTTTCAATATTATTATAATAAATAATGATATCTTTCAAAACATTATTAATAAATAATTTCAAACTATATTAATTATTTAAATAAACAACTTTCCAAAATTTTAAAATATTGATAAATAACTTTGAAAAAATATTAAATATAAATAAATAATATTTTAAAACAATATTAAATAGTAATAAGTAATCTTTTAAAACATTTCTTAATTACTTAGAGAAGACAGATAATAAGGTTGGAGTAAAATAGAATTAAACCCTTTAAAAGAAAACTGTTTTTGGAAATACTAAATTCTGATTTGAAATCATACTCCATCTCAAAACCAACTCCAACCCAAATGGAACTTTATAGTATTTCAAAATACTAATTTTAGGCTAATTGCTGCCAAATGTTTAACCAATATCAAAATTGATTTTCTATCACTTCAAGGTTTAAGTTTGAACATATAACAATGTTATAACCAATAGTGTAAAAAAATCAGGTTTGATATTCAATGATTCATATAACAGGAATATTGTCAAAAAATTCCAACAATTGCGAAGAATCTCGTTGGATCCTCCTAACTTATTCCCCTTAATCACAACTCGTATGCATCAGCACATATATATGTAAATAAAATCAACAGTGATGAGGAATTCTATTGGATCGCTCCAACCTATTTCCTACATCACCAACAGTGTATAATTATACAATATGGGTCATCCGCTACTTGATGGGTACATATAAAATGTTATCCGCTACTAAACGGATATATATAGAAGGTCATTTGCACCTGGGACGGGAATAAATCCAAACCAACTGTAAAATATTAAATCATCCAAACATCCAATCAATAATTTTTTTATCAACTATATAACATACTGGTTAACAAAAATGTGAGTTTAACTCACTGAAACTCCAGTTGTCATTGAAGCATTCTGGATTTCGTCTAAATCGAACGATAACTAGCTCCAAATCCATCCAATCTAACCATATGTAACAACCCACAAATCTGTACCCCTTGAGACAACACTATTCTACATCAATCAACTCATGGTGAACGGAAATACAAACCATTTGAGTTAAAGAAGAAGGGGTAGAAGAAGAAGATAGGAAACAACATCGGAAGCTAACCATCGCAGCGGAATAAAATATAATAAATAATAAATGATCTTTGCACTAAAACAAATATATCTATTTATACATTACATCATCAGAGTACACCATCAGAGTTCAACATCAATAACATACAACTAGATACACAGCGGAATAATAATCAAATACGAAAGTACGTATCGTCATCCAGCTCGTCTCCTGAGCTCCTTAGCATCTCTTCTTGTATCCTATAATACTCGGCCTGACCCGAGCATTACAGTTAAATAACACCCGAGTCAGTCTGGATTACCAGCGTGAGAAATCACACTCAAATTGATTATTAAAGTTTCGAAAATTCTTTAAAAACAAAAGCATCTCGTAAGACCACGCCACAAATAAACATGTCGGGTTTTTGCCTTACAATAACTAAAACACTTTTTATTAAAATTCTATGATATTATAATAGTGTCTGTAGAAAATAAATAGAATCTAGCTGAAATGCGTGCATCTCACGTTTCAGCAATAGTTGGGCACAATCAAAACCGTACGGGCGCGTAGGAAAAATGGGTTTCCAACTAATGACTAGGCACTGGGGTACCACCTGTTACAGTACTTGCCCTGGATCACCGTACCGAGGATCACTCCCGACCCCCCCACAACATAAGACTGATACTACCCCTTACTGGATAATCCCAAGTAAGATCACCCCACGATTGTGATCAGAAACCGCACCACTAAGCCAAAATAACAGGGACATCTAGACAGGGATGACCTCACCCGAAATGGGTACTACCCACCAGCCTTCATGCTTAACCCCTGATTTTCAATCATTCCCGGTTGATGAGGCTTGAGGCTAGGCGCTACCTTTTAGATCGTTTCACTTAGAATGCCCATCGTCCACATGACGATGTTCTGAAAACATTCTTCCATACAAGTCCGTCCCGGGTTCGAACAGAGCCGAAGGCACTATTCCTACTACAACCATTTTGGAAACATCCTCAGGATTAGTAGCGACAAGCCCTTGCACTTCACTGCTCCATCCTCGACTCGAAACTCGTTTCTCCATGAAAACGTACAAACCGGATCGAAGTGGTTTTTGAGAAATTAATCTCGATCCCGCTATCTTCGAAACGATCAGCGCATTGGCCAATATTGATAGTCGGTTATTTAACTATCAATTAACATTCACAAACATCCATCAACATAAATAATTTCTCCAAATTTTTTATTATTCTAAAAATATCTTCGCAAGATACATTTCCACTTTCAATGGTTTGAAAACATTTTCAAACCATACTCTTCTCATAAAGTAAATTTCTAAATATTTATTTCCATTGAAAACCCCAAGTACAAAGCTTTAGATTTTTAAAAATAATTTAAAACTCTTTGTTATAAAATATCCTTTAAATCATTTAAAATGAAAATTACTTTAGTACATATTCAGAATATATACTTTAATAATTTTCAAATTGAAACTACTTCGGTACTTTATTAAAAATACGTACTATAGGAATATTTAAAAATGAGGTAACTTTATAAAATATTAAACTAGATTTTCTCCTCTAAAACAAAATACCAAGTCACCTTTAAATAATTACTACTATAAATAGATTTGAAAAATACTTACTTTAAAATTTAAATATTTAGAAATAATAAATTCTCTAAATCATGCTTTTTAAAGAAACATTAAAACTTTGGACATATATTTAAAAATTTACTTTGAAAACGTACTTGGCTATCTAGGGAAATATACTTCTCTTCATATCCCCTTAAAAAGTAAATCACTATTTGTTTTTAAACAAATTTTCCATTTCTTTAATAACTTTCCATCGTGGATTTATTTCTCCAAATATCCATTGATATATTACTTTACCTTTATAAAACCCGTTTATAAATTCCAAAGTCCCACTTCTCTTTAAAGTTCCAACTTCAATCACTTAAATAAATTTTCAAATTGATTTCCAATTTACTCCATTTTGAAATAAATTTCTTTACTTACTCAATTCATTTCAAAGTCCATTAATTATAGACTTTATTATTATTTTTGTTTTGGTTTTAAATCTTTTAACTGTAACATACCCATTTCAGATTTTCCAAATTTCTTCTTTACTCTTTTCAATAATTTAAATCTTAAATTTAAAATTCTTATCTAGTTCATTCTTAAATTTATTTAAATTCTCTATAATTATTTCTGTAACGACCCAGAATTTTAATTAATTAAAATTTGGATATTTAATTAATTTTAAATATTAATAAGTGAAATTATAAGTCGAATAAATTTTATTTTGAATAATTAGATTTAATTAGATAATTAAATCGATAATTTAATATGTGAAAATACGGAAATAATTGAAAATTGAGTTAAATATGATTTAAAATGATTTGTAAAATTTTATTTTATCATGTTGAAGTTAGAATGGTATTTTAAAACTTTTAAAATCGAATTAAAAGTTAATTTGTGAAAATTGAATATTTTAATATTTAATCGACTAGTGAAATTAGTCAATTTTCGAACAGTCTTAGAATTTGATGAAACTAGTTCCATTGGATCCGTAATAGTTTGTTATTATCGGATTTCAATTTTCATGTCAATCAGAGTTTTCGTTTGATCGTGGCAGCTCGAAACGCATCGAAATTGTTTTTAATATTAATTTGGCGAGTTAAAATAGTCATTTTTCAAACAGTCTCGGATTTCTACGAAATCAGTTTCATCGGATCCGTAATGTGATATTATTATATGGTTTCAAATTTCATGTCAATCGGATTTACCGTTTGTCCGGTGCAAGCTAAAACGCCTAGAAAATCGTTTAATCGGTTTAATTTTAAATTGAACGTTTATTTCCATAACTCGCACAGATGACCGAATTAGCTTCCGAAACCTATTCTATTATGTCCGAAATGCGGGTTAAACCCTAGTAATACTGGTTACCGCGCGTAAATCGGAGGTCGAAAATCCCGTGATGAATAGTGTTTGTTTTATTTTCTATAAAAGCACCCACACTTCTCTCATTTACAAAAGAAAATGTCAAACCCTAATTATCAATAGCAGCGCCACCTTCAAAATGGAAGGCCAGAAAACACCAATCTTCTTCTCTTAATCTCTCTCAATCTATATACAATTAGAAGAAATGCTCAACTACAAAGTCGAAGAGCTCGATGAGAGCTTTGATTCTATACGGTGATGATCGTGTTTGGAGCATCAAAGGGGGAGCTAGGGTGGCCAACGGCTGCATGTTGCGCACGCAAATCGAGGG
This sequence comes from Allium cepa, assembly GCA_030765085.1. Classification (NCBI taxonomy): domain Eukaryota; kingdom Viridiplantae; phylum Streptophyta; class Magnoliopsida; order Asparagales; family Amaryllidaceae; genus Allium; species Allium cepa. The sequence continues at coordinate 433,394,438 of CM060942.1, forward strand.
TGATGAAGGGGCCGAGCTTCATGCTCTTTAGGCCGAGAGTGGAGCGGGAGATGGGCTTCGAGATGCAAGTTTCTGATCAACTTCTCGTGCGTCGTGGTGGCCGAAATATTGAACCCTAATATCGTGCAAGTGGGTTCCTTGTTGCGTTTGTTTACTGGAGTTACGTGAGAAGGGGGAAGAAGGAAGTGGACGGCCTGATAGGTGGGATGCAGATCCAATGGCCTTGATTCAACTAGGGTATCAAGAAGAAAATAAAAGTTGTAATTTATATTAAAAATTCGTGTAACTTCTAAAATTCGTATCTTTTTCATACTAGGTCGAAAATGCGCGAAGCCAGTTGCGTTGGAATCGTATTGACGAGCACTACGCTATGGAATTGGATTGGAGTCGTTTAGAGTTAGCAAAAATTTCGGGTAAAATTAAACGCACGTTTAATTTTATTCGAAATAAAAGCTGAAAACGAAATTGAAATCAGGGTGAGAACTTCTCACTCAGTCGAATCGGTTTCGATTTTAATTTTTAAATAGTTAGATTTTAAATTCTTGATTGTATGTTTGAATGATGATTGTTATCTATTGATTGTTAAAATAGACATTATGCGCCGTTAGTAAGCGGATGTTATTTATTAAAAACATATACCGCGAATATTTCATAAACAGTGAAATTGGTATTATTTATGTACTTGGAGTTGATTTCCCGCAGTATATAGCGGATGAGACCCTATTGCGTCGTCTATTAAACGGATAATATTTTAAATCTCATATACCACGATAATTTCGTACTGGAACGGAATTGGTATTGTGCTAACATCTTTGGATGCAGGAAAACAGGTTGGGGGGATCCAACTGGATTCCTCAACAGTGTTTATTTAATTTCAAATATTTTGATATTTGATTGATTATCATATCGATATATGGTGTCGTTGTTGTCGTGATTGACTATTTGGTGTGTAGCATCATTGGGCCAATTTTGGAATTTTAAAAGGATTTTAAAAGTGATTTTTTGAAAGTATACGTTTATAATATTTTTGGAATTGATTCATTTTAGATAAATAAACGTATAAATTTTAAGGTTATAAAAATTATAATTTTTGAGAAATATAGTTAAAAGTTGATTTTTGAAAAAATGGGGTTAATGATTTTATAAAATAGTTTCAATTGGGATTTTTGAATTTATTGTAAAAAGTTTGAAATATAGGATTTATAGAACTTGATTATTTTATAAATCAAAATGGTGAAATTATAAAAGAGTTTAAAGACGCATTTTAAAAGAATAATATAAATTGATTTACATAAAAGGTTTATAAAACAGATATTTGTAAATTTAAAATATTTGAATTATAAAACGAGTTTTTATAAGTGTTAGAATGAATTGTAAATGAATTTCATAAATGAATGAAATTTATAGGATTATAAATGGTGAAGTTATAAATGGAATTTTATAAGCAGTAGGTTTATAAAATTTGTAAAGTTATTTGACGAATAGATTTGGGTAAATAAATGAATCTTATAAGTTATAAGATTTATAATTTGGGAAGTTTAAAAGAACGTTTTTTGCAAACAAATAAATTATAAGCATTTAACTTATAATATGAACTTTTAGTATATAATTGAGTTATAAATTGAATAGGTTAATAAAGGAGATTTATAAAAGGAAGTTGTTATAAAATAAATAGAAACAGAATTTATAAACATTGTTTTATAAATTCGCAAACGACTTATTTTGATAAGTAAATTGCTATAGCATATTAAAGGAGTTATATTCACGTTTTAGACAGTGAATAATCCTTTAAGATAAAATGTATAGAAATGATGAAATTGGTTAACGAAGTATATTCACGTTTTTGAATAGTGAATAATATGTTAAAGAAATTGTTTTGGATGTGATGTTTTAAATAGAATTAAAACGATCTAACGATGTTTTCAAAACGTGTTAAGATTCGAAACCATAGATTTCAACATTCATTGTTGAAATAGACGTTTTCGAGAAATAGAAGGAAATGGTGGACTATAACACTGTTGTTATAGTAAATGATTTCCGAAAGGAAATGTTTTGTATAGTATTGGGATTTATATATCTATTTTAATTTTGAATCCCTATACTAGTGATTTTGGGTTGTCGCAACGATGTTTTACATAACATTCGTTTTGGCCCAAATAAATATGTTTAAGAGAATGATTTCCTTAAAGAATGAAATATATACTTAATTTCGATTTAAGTATATTGAATATTTTCCAAAGGTTGAAAATAAAAAGATTTGTGAATTACTTAATAAATAAGTATGGAAATGTTTTTCCAATGTGAAATAAAACGTTTTTGAGAATTTATCTTTTTGAAGATAAATTGAAAATGAATAATTGAAATCGTATATTCATAAATATTTTGGAATATAAATTCACTATGGAATTTATAAAAGGAAAGGGGAATTTGTTTAAAAATAAACGTTGATTTATTTTTGAAGTGTGGGAATTAATTTATGGATTTGGAACGTAAATATAAAGTAAATCGTTAAGGATTTATTTAATTGGTTTAAATGAACCATGTTGAAATGAAAGTATTTCCGCGTAAGGAAAATGATTGAAATTGTTTTCAAAAGTGGTAAGGATGAAAAGTGATTTGAAATTTGTTTTCAAATGGTTGAAGTGTGAAAATTATATATCTAGTAAAGATATTTTTGGAAAATAAATAATTTGGAAAATTATTTGGATTCTGGTGATGTTGTGCATATCCATTGATAGTTCAATAACCGACTATCAATATTTACCTTTGAATGGGTATTTGTTGTGATTTGCTTGAATTTCAATGCCACACTTATTTTTAAATTATTGCGCTCGTTATTCGCATTACCCATTCCGAATAGTGATACGACGTAATGGATAGCATTGAAGACCGGTGTTGAAGACCGGATATTTTTGAAAACGGAAGGATTACCGTCGAATGTTTCTGCATCGACTGGCCCCGGTATAGAAATTCCATATGTGATGGGAAGTCCGGACGTGATTAGTAAATATCCGGATTGCAAGGACTTCTTTGTAAGTGCCCTCGGTTCTGTTCGATCCTGGAACAGACTTGTGTGGATTGTATGTCTGAAATTACAAATTGAGATGTAAAGCTGATTTCTTTCAAATATATTTCTGTTGGTGGCGGAGAATTTATTCTCTTAGCTTAACACCCTTCTCTGAGACGTACGAGCTCAGAGGTTATGTAGTTGAAGGTTATTAGCAATATATTCCCAATTTGGTAATGTGACATGCTGAGTGTTGCTGTGAAATGATCATTGTTTGATCATTTGTGATATGATCATTTGTTTGATCACTTATCTTTGTGATCATTTCTATGATCATTTGTTGACCCAAAGCACAGCTTTTGTATAAAGCGTGGCTTTGTGGATGAGACTTCCTCGAGCCTCACACACTGGAATTGTCAAAACAGGAAAGATGCAGCAAGGTTATTGGAGGTAGCGCCCCTTAGGGTATGTGCATTTCCTTCTGGAAAGGGGTGGTATCATGGTATGGAGCCCAGGTACTTACTCATATTGAAAACACTTTATTATTTTGGTGTGATGTTGGTTACGAGCGCTCGGATAAAGGTCCCAAAGGACCGGGGGATGGCATACTCATGTCAGTAGTTACCCAGTTAGGGGTAACCTGGCCTTGTGTTGGCAGAGATCCGGTTTGGTTCTCGGGGACGTCCTTCGAGTGGCGTTCTCATGTGGCAATGGGAAGTTCCTTGGACTGACCATTTGTTGGAAATCCAAAGAAACAATACGAGGCTTGTACGGTATTAGTTGTAGAACCTATCATTCACTTATGGGGGCGCCCCACTGTTTGGATGGTAGTTATAGTAGGCATACGATAATGGTCGTATGTTGGCTAAGATTTGTATCTTTATTTTCGAAATGATTTTCTCTACACTATACACTAGTAATAATATCAAATGTTCTTTTCAATGCATATCAAGCATCTTTGACTATCATAAGGAGAAATCTCCTCCGATTCTGCGTTTGCATTTTGTGTGTGTGCGGGAGGCCTTATGGTACTCTCATTTTTAAAAGCATTGCGAATTGACTTTAAAAATATTTCTCTATTTTGATTTTAAAGATAAATAAACTGTTTTGAGTTCTCACACCAGTCACATGACTGACTCGGAGTTTATTATTTTCCTTCCTAAACTCTGGGTGCCCACCAATTTCCACAAAGGCAGTCAAGAGTTAAGGTTTATCAGGATATTTTGGAATTCAGGAGTTGCTGGAGGCAAGCTGGATGGCATGGCGTATTACTAGTATATAGTATTTCTTTTCCGCTATTTGTTGTTGTCGTTGTACACTCTGATGATGTAATGTAATGTATAAAATGTAATGACTGATATAGTTCTTTGTTTAAAGATTATTCATTTATTTATTATATGTTGTTCCGCTGCGAATTGTGAGATTCTGATGTTGTTCTGTTGTTTTCTTTCTGTTCTGTTCTATCTTTTTCTCTCTTCTTCTTTCTTTTTCTTCTTCTTTAACCCTAACATTTCGGTTTTTCGGCAACGAAAAATCGCAAACGTTACAATTTCACTTACAAATTCTCTTTTTTTTTCTTTTCAGAAATCCAATTATATATATTTTGGTAGCTCAATGTACCGAAATATTTTCAAGTAATCCATCGCATTCGATATTCCAATTATCAATAATGTTCATCACAAAATATCAATTATTCATAACAGAGAATATTAAAAAATATAAATAATTTTGAGGAATACAGTTGGATCTCTCCAAACTGTTTCCCTGCATCCACAGACGTTAGCACAACATAAAATACCAATTCCACTTCGAGGTGGAATATCGCGGTATATGGGATTTAAATATAAAATCATCCGCTATTATGCGACGTATAGGGTCTCATCCGCTATATAATGCGGGAAATCAATCATTCCAAGATATAATATATACTACTATATATAATATTGCACATGAAACAATTCAATCAATCTTCCAATTATTAAATTAAACCGTTTTTATTTAAATTATAACCAGATGAGTGAGACTAACTCACCTTTGATTTTTTTGTTTTGCAATCCATCCCATCTCGACTTGTTTTCCACGATTCTAGACCTTGTATGAATATTTACGGTTTATTAATATGCGCAATAAATCTAACAAATCAATTTCCATTAAGTAAATAAGATTACCAATGATTTTTTTATTTTAAACTAAACATTAAATTTTAAACAAATTCCTTTAAATAAAAATGTTTTGGTAACTAAAACAATTAGATAAGTAAGTTAAACAAATAAATCTCTGCAATAAATTACCTTAAAATCTTCTTGTTACAAAATAGTTTATACCCAAATTGTAAGTTCATCATCATTTTTTATAAAATACAAGATTTAACTACATAACAAAAATAGAATCATAAAACAGTTTATATTCGATTATTTCTTTTTATACAAGTTTATCTCCCTTTAAAATCAAACTACAGATTCACTTTCATTTTTCTTTCTCTTTTTTCAGCAAGAATGCGTACATATAAAAGTATGTGAATTAAAATGTGTGAGCGTATATATTATATCATCATCTCTTAACTGTATATGTTAGTAACAGCCTAACGAAAAGAAGGGAAGAACGAATACCTCGCTGATGCCTCAAACGCCGATCCTCACAGTACCGCACCTCACGTCGCCTCCTGCTTCAATGTTGTCGCTGGCCACCACCTCTCGAGACGAAAGCCCTAACCTTCCAACACGCGACAAACAAACAACGTCCGCCTCTCCTGCCCATGACTACATTCGCGACCTCCTCCATTGACTATACCACTCGTACGATCGAGACCGAGTTCGAAACCCTACCCAGAGCCGCCGCCTGGAGACTCCACGCCTAGCCCACCCATCGTGATCCTCGATTTCAATCGCGACTCGATCGCGAGTCTCACCTCCAAACCGTTCTTGTAATCCCACGACACGTGCTCGATTCCTCGCGTACGTTAAACCCCTCTTTTTTTGGATTTGATTAGAATTGAAAGGCAAGCGGCCATTTTTTTTGTTTAGCACGAAAGAGAAGAAGGAAAAATTGGATTTCGTGACTTGGGGTTTCTTTCTTTTCGATTTCGTTTTATTTCGGCTGATGAGAAGTCGATGGAAGTGTTGAATATGTGCTTATATGATTTTTGTTTGATGATAATAAACATATATATATATATATTCATTTACATGTATTTGTTAATATACTATTTTATTTTTCATAGATTATATAAATATTTGTTGAATAAAATAAATTACACAGAATTTGAATGGAATTTGAATTCAAACAGAAATTTTATTCAAAAAAATATTTATTACAATTTTGAATAGTACAAATTCAAGCTCTCACTATACATATACAACTTTGATTACAATTTCATATTTACAGTTGACCTCACTACATATCACTCACGCTCGTAGTTTATCTTCAATTTCATTCCAGTTAGAATCCAACATCTGAGCAATCTGCAAAAATATTCACTAACGCAGTAAAATTGAAAAAGAAATATTCGTGCAATATAAAATAAAATATGTTTTTGAAAATATTGTTTGCCTCAGTTATTTGGGTTGTTCGTCATCATTTACATTTGAATTCATCATAAACGAACAATGTGACATGCACAGTGTATCACTATACATGCCACAAGGCTATGCACATCGATATACACTTGATAATGCTACAGGGACAGGTGAGCACAGGTCAAACCAAAATGAAAAGCCAGGTTCAACTCACGTGCAATAAAAAAAATCTCGACTTCAATACAAGGTCAAACCCGATTTGTGAAACTGGATTCAACATAGTGACTCAAGTCAAGCTACACAACTATATACATGGACACAAAAGAAAGCTATTGTATTCAAGTAACCAAAAATGCAAACCAACCAGAATAAAGAACTAGAAGTACAAGTGCAGTTTAAATGGCCGGGCAAGTGCACAACTAAACCAACAAACAAGATCAAAGGCAAATCAGCAAAAAGAAATGACAAGAGAGACAAGTGCTGCACTTAAAGACTAGTTCAATATAAACATGACCAGGTTACATAATATCAAAGTTCAGGTCAGACCAAACATCAAGACCAACTGCAGAATGCAAATGAACTCGACCAAGTACACATTACAACTCAACTGTGAATCAAACTGAAATGTCGAACCAAGTCCATGAAGCACAAAGACTCCAAGCCTTCAAGCTAGAACTCAAATGAAACAGATCAAGTGACAAGTTGAAGCAGTAGTTAACAAGCAAGTGTGCAACTTAACTATCAAGACTCGGTGATGCAATGCAAATCAAAACAGAGAGTACAACTCACATGTACACCATGATATCAAGCCCAGTGAAACAGAGATAAGATGGTCAGCCACCATAATGATGAAAATGTCGAGCTCAATGCCACACAGTGGCAACCACAAGATGCAGACATAAACAACATCAAAGAAACAACACAAACCAAGTTACAAACATCGGCATCGAGTTCAAGAAAGAAATTAAACCAGCAACGAAAAGAAAAAAATACATACCACAATCTATCGAACTCGATCAAAGGAGCAGCTGCGAACGAGCGCAAGCAAAAGCAACCAGAGAATCGATCATCAGAGAAGCAGTGAGCAAAGAGCATCACAAACTAGAGAAATCGAAATTGTAGAAAGCCCTAATTATCGCAAGAGCAAAAGCCCTAATTCAGATCAAACAGAGCTGCTATTATCAAAAGGAACGTGCCAAAGAAATGAATAATAAAAGGGCCATCCTTGTTTTATTATAAAGGGTTTTAGTTTTCATTTGGGTTTATTTTTATTAAATGGGGTTTTTGTTTATTAGTTTTATTTTTTATTTGTTCTTTTCGAATCAAGTCTTAGTAAATCACCACCTAGGTTGTAGGTAGTGTTAGATTGTCTAGTTAGAATTAGTTCAGTGAGCAGGGTGTGTGAGTTTGCAAAAATCTATAGGCGGTAGTAGGGTATGCGAGTCTGTTAGAGTGTTTGTAAGCGGGAGACTGTTTAATTCTAATAGAAATCTAGGAATGCAGTAGTAGGCAGGGGTTGTCGAAGCTGGGTAAATTTTGTGTGTGATTTACTTTTCAGCATATTTATTTCTCTGCAATATGTTTTTGTGTTTAATTCGAGAAAATTTGCTATAACCCTATTCACCCCTCCCCCCCCCCCTCTAGGGTTAATTAAGATCCTACAAGTGGTATTAGAGCATGGTATTTTCTTTACCTCTAGAGTCATGAATCCACCAAATAATGCTTTTTCTGAGGGGCAATCTATTGTTAGGCCACCCATGTTCAATGCGAATGATTATGCTTATTGGAAAGTTAGGATGGGTATTTATCTTAGTTCTATTGATTATGATGTTTAGGACATTATTGAAATTAGCTATAAATCTCCCACTATAACTGTTGGTGATATTGAGATACCTAAACCTAAGGATAGGTGGGATGCTAATGATAAGAAATAAAAAACTAGAAATGCTAAAGCCATGAATGTTTTGATCTGTGCTCTTGATAAAACTAAATTTAATAGAATTTCTCATTGTAAAACTGCACAGGAAATTTGGCATACCTTGGAGGTGACACATGAAGGAACTTCTCAAGTCAAGGAGTCTCGTCTACCCCTATTCAGATATGAATACAAGAACTTTAAGATGGACAAAGGCGAGAGCATAAAGGACATGTTTGGATGCTTTTCAACTTTGGTGTACAACGCTAGAGCGCTTGGGAAGGTATTCACTGAGGTAGAGCTTGTGAGGAAGGTGCTACGAGTTTTACCGACGAACTTTGAGGCAAGAGTCATGGCAATACAAGTGTCGAAAGATCTGAGTAAACTAAGCATGGAGGGGTTGATTGGAAACTTGATGACATATGAGCTTGAGCTAAAAGCAAAGGAGGAACGCAACAACTCCGAACCAAAGCAGAAGACATTGCCCTAAAGAGCAAAGAAGAGAGCGATGAAGAAGAAGAAGATCCAATTGAAGAGCTTGCAATGGTTGTCAATAATCTTAAAAAATGGTCAAGATTCAAGCCACGCAAGAAGAAAACAAGTGGTAATAGGCCAAAAGATTCTGACAATTCCGATAATGAACTGACGTGCTTTAACTGCAACAAGCCTGGCCACTTCAAACAAGAATGCCCACTTCTCAAAAACAACGAAGGAAAGAAAAAGATGAAGAAGGTCTTTGCAGCGACTTGGGATGATGAAGAAGGAGAGGAAGTTTCGAATAGTAGCTCAGAGGAGGATAACTTGTGTCTTATGGCAAAATCAGATTCAGAAACAAGCTCAGAGGAATCTAGTGAGGTAGGTAACTATTCTTATAAAGAACTTGTTTTTATGTGTTGTGATCTTACTAAAGTAGTTGATACTCTTGAATCTAAAATTGAAAAACTGAAATCTGATAGGAGAGAACTTGCTCGTGAAAATTTTAGGTTAGAAACTGAACTTGAAAATATTCAAAACCTAGACTGTAAAAAAATGTAAAATTTTAGATTCAGAATTATCAAGACTTAAGAATAGCTTTGAGAATCTTGAAAAAGAAAACTTGAGTCTTAAGGAAACCATTGACACTAGGAAAATGGATTTTATAAATAGATGCACCTCACTTGTAACTGAAAACACAACACTAGAAACCAAAGTCCAAAATCTTGAGAAATCACTGAATAACTTTTCAAGAGGAGAAAAATCATTCAACATTTTATTGGGAAATCAAATTTTTTCTAACAACAGAAAAGGACTCGGCTTTGGGAAAACACATGTTGAAGGTAATGCAAAAGGTAAGAGTGTCTTTGATAGATGTGAAATAATTGGATATCGTGTTGAAAATTGAAGTCATAGGAACAAGAACACAAAATTTATACATGTTTGGGTTCCTAAGAATTCTACAAACAAATTTCATGTCTATTGGAACAAGAATAAAAGGACTAAACAAGTTTTGGGTCCCAAAGGGATTATTTATTCACAATGCTTCAGCCACTAACAATCATGGACCTATAAAAACAAATAGGTCACAAAAATCTTTCATCGTGCAGGTATGGTGGCAGGCTAAGGAAAAACAACAGTGTTCTCTGGATTTTGGCTATTCCAGAAACACAACGGGCAATAAAGCAAAAGTTCCTTAGCCTAGTACAAAGGTGACAGAATCAGAATGGGCAACAATGAAGAATTATCGTAAACGTAAAACAGGTGAAGGTATATTTATTTGATCGATATATTAAATGTGATAATCTGCACCATATTCTGAATGAAATCAGCCAATATTGAGATGTTGTAAAGATGTTGTTTTTTATTCTGACTTGTTCAACATAGTTGGCCAATTACATTTATGCCAAAAGCACTATTCTTTGAATTACTTCATACATATACGTTTGGATTAAACATAGTGTTTTGTTGGATGATAATATTTTTGGTTATAATTCGGCTAACTCTATATTCACAGTTTCTGATTATTTACACGACTTCAATTCAAATTCAAGAATGTTGTTAAAAATTGAGTTTGATTTTTTATGCACACTTCGGGGTCTGGTTTATCAAATTTAATTAGTGATATTTTGGAGTGAAAGAGAAATTCAGATGCAGATCATACTGGTAATCTAGTTGACAGAAAACTTACTAGTTGAACGTGATTTATGGTGAGACATTTAGTAACTGCATCGTTTTCAAAGAAAATATCTACATATTTTTCATTACAAATAATTTTCAAATAGCAGAATTTTTTTCTCATATAACCCCTTCAAGAAAATCATTTTTTGACCATATTTTCAGATTAGTCGTTTTTATTTGATTTTAAATGACAAATTTTGACTAATCCGACTCCCTACTAATTATCAAAAAGATAAATAGTGATTGAAAAGGTGGTAAGTGTTGATATTTAACATACATTACTCAAGACAGTATATTTGAAAATTTTCTTTAGAAATTCAAACAAGAGTTATAAAACTTTTTGTTAGGTAAAGATTCCATGACCATTTCTATATCTATCATATTTCTATCGACCATTGTTTAAAAAATCTTAAATATAGTTTGTCGATATGTGGTACTTTAAACAGGAATCATTTGTTTTTTATTTCACATTTTTTTTGTAAAAATAAATAAATACCAAAGTATTCACTCTCATTTAAAAGTCCTCATGTTTATGCATGGGTGAATTACTTGGATTTTTGATTATGTGCTTCCATGCTCATTTAAAAGTCCTCACGGTTATGCATGTATGGAAGGCATATCAAATTTGATTGATTAAATAGACAAGTTGATTCTAATCCCATTTAAAAGTCCTCAAGGTCATGCATGTTTAGAAGATACTTGAAATCATTTTTAAAAATTAAATTGGAATACTACTAATCTCATTTAAAAGTCCCAACGGTTATGCATGATTAGTAGATATTCAAATTCCTGATATAAATGTACCACAAGTAGATGCAACTGTATGGTTTTATATGATGACATCATTACCATTATTTCTAAAAGTGGAATATGCGCCTAACAAGGGTAGTTATGATTTTTGTTTGATTTTTATTGAAATTTAATATTTATATTCAATTGAGTTTTAATGTTGGATTAATATTGATCACTTTGTCTCTATTTTATCTAACACTATTATTCTTTTGCTAATAACAAAAGGGGGAGAGAAAAGTTAAGATTTTGTCAAATAAAATCAAGCAAAGGTCGAATAATTTTCCATTTACATCTAGGCTCATTTATTTATATGCATATATGTAGGGGAAGCATCTTGTAGAGAGGAAGCATTTAAATAGGGGGAGCAATTAGAGTATTTCGTTGATCAAATACATTTAACACAGTCAAAATTTTAAATATATGTTTGTTATCATCAAAAGGGGAAGATTGTTGAATATGCGATTATATGATTTTTGTTTGATGATAATAAACATATATATATATATATATTCATTTAAATGTATTTGTTAATGTACTATTTTATTTTTCATAGATCAAATAAATATTTGTTGAATAAAATAAATTACACAGAATTTGAATGGAATTTGAATTCAAACAGAAATTTTATTCAAACAAATATTTATTACAATTTTGAATAGTACAAATTCAAGCTCTCACTATTCATTTACAACTTTGATTACAATTTCATATTTACAGTTGACCTCACTACATATCACTCACACTCGTAGTTTATCTTCAATTTCATTCCAGTTAGAATCCAGCATCTGAGCAATCTATGAACATATTCACTAACGCAGTAAAATTGGAAAAGAAATATTCATGCAATATAAAATAAAATATGTTTTTGAAAATATTGTTTCCCTCAGTTACTTGGGTTGTTCGTCATCATTTACATTTGAATTCATCATACACGAACAATGTGACATGCACAGTGTATCACTGTGCATGCCACAAGGCTGTGCACATCGATATACGCTTGATAATGCTACAGGGACAGGTGAGCATAGGTCAAACCAAAATGAAAAGCCAGGTTCAACTCACATGCAATAAATATAAAGTCTCGACTTCAGTACAAGGTCAAACCCGAGTTGTGAAACTGGATTCAACACAGTGACTCAAGCTACACAACTATATACATGGACACAAAAGAAAGCTGTTGTATTCAAGTAACCAAAAATGCAGACCAACCAAAATGAAGAACCAGAAGTACAAGTGCAGTTTAAATGGCCGGGCAAGTGCACAACTAAACCAACAAACAAGAGCAAAGGAAAATCAGTAAAAAGAAATGACAAGAGAGACAAGTGCTGCACTTAAAGACTAGTTCAATATAAACATGACCAGGTTACATGATATCAAAGTTCAGGTCAGACCAAACATCAAGACCAACTGCAGAATGCAAATAAACTCGACCAAGTACACATTACAACTCAACAGTGAATCAAACTGAAATGTCGAACCAAGTGCATGGAGCACAAAGACTCCAAGCCTTCATGCTACAACTCAAATGAAACAGATCAAGTGACAAGTTGAAGCAGTAGTTAACAAGCAAGTGTGCAACTTGACTATCAAGACTCAGTGATGCAATGCAAATCAAAACAGAGAGTACAACTCACATGTACACCATGATATCAAGCCCAGTGAAACAGAGATAAGGTGGTCAGCCACCATAATGATGAAAATGTCGAGCTCCATGCAACACAGTGGCAACCATAAGATGCAAACATAAACAACATCAAAGAAACAACACAAACCAAGTTACAAACATCGGCAACGAGTTCAAGCAAGCAATTAAACCAGCAACGAAAATAAAAAAATACATACCACAATCTATCGAACTCGGTCAAAGGAGCAGCTGCGAACGAGCGCAAGCAAAAGCAACCAGAGAATCAATCATCAGAGAAGCAGTGAGCAAAGAGCATCACAAACCAGAGAAATCGAAATTGAAGAAAGCCTTAATTTTCGCAAGAGCAAAAGCCCTAATTCAGATCGAACAGAGCTGCTATTATCAAAAGGAACGGGCCAAAGAAAAGAATAATAAAAGGGCCGGCCTTGTTTTATTATAAAGGGTTTTAGTTTTTGTTTGGGTTTATTTTTATTAAAGGGGGTTTTTGTTTATTAGTTCTATTTTTATTTGTTCTTTTCGAATCAAGTCTTGGTAAATCACCACATAGGTTGTAGGTAGTGTCAGATTGTCTAGTTAGAATTAGTTCAGTGAGCAGGGTATGCGAGTTTGCAAAAATCTATAGGCAGTAGCAGGGTGTGCGAGTCTGTTAGAGTGTTTGTAAGTGGGAGACTGTTTAATTCTAATAGAAATCTAGGAATGCAGCAGTAGGCAGGTGCTGCCGAAGCTGGGTAAATTTTGTGTGTGATTTACTTTTCAGCATATTTGTTTCTCTGCAATTTGTTTTTGTATTTAATTCGAGAAAATTTTCTATAACCCTATTCACCCCTCCCCCTCTAGGGTTAATCTAGATCCTACAGGAAGGAGACGCTTTCGTATTGGACTATACCTATTATAGTGTTTTGAGTTGAAAGGAAAAAAGGTTGATGTGAGATAATTTCAATTGCAGTTGACTAGTATAAATATATTCAATTTAAATTCAAATTAAAATTGTTCCGATAAATGCAACTTAAAAACTTGACCTCCTATCGAGGCATGCCGCTTGGCGTTTGTAATGTTATACCCCTATTTCGAACGCAATGGAAAAGGTTTCAAGTCTGAATTCGATAATATGAACAAGATTTCTTTTTGGACCCAGTTATTATATTAAATTTCGATATTAATTCAGCGCGTTTATATATCGTACACTCACACAACAACTCCAAACACCACGAAAATAGAAATCCAATAATGATATAATATTACGGATCCAATGGAACTGGTTTCGTCGAAATCCGAGATTGTGCCTCGGAAGGCTATCTTTAAACGTCGATTTAAACGATATGTTTTCAAAACATAACAAAACATTCCCAAATTCAATTTCAATACTTTCACTATCTTCGGTACTATCAATATAAATTTTACAAACCCTTAAATTATTTTTAACAGGCTTAAAACGGAGATTCAATATTTTAGCCAACTTTCAATTATTAAATTCAATAATTTAATTATCAAATAAATAGAGATATTTGGATTCAAGTTATAAATTAACTTTTAAATATTAAAATCAATTAAATATCCCAATTTAAATTATCCAAAATCCTGGGTCGTCACATTCCACCTCCCTTAAAAGAATTTCGTCCCCGAAATTACTAGTTAGGAAGAATGGTCCAATACCCGTTTACTTTTTCCCAAAACCAAACAATTCCAAACAATTCTCAAAATAATCTTTTTATTAAAGACACACTAACTTTTTTTTAAGCATTCCAAACATTACCATAGTCCCAAACAACTTTACTTATTCAGCCATTCAAAGTATAATTCAAAACCAAGTTTTAAATTTTCAAAATTTCTCAAAAATTTTCTAACTCCCTGAATTTCCGAAATTTTTTGCCAACGTCTCCTTTGCATGGCTAGCTCGATACAACTACAAAAGGCCTCTATGGGCTCCCAAATTCCAAATGAAAACAAAAGGCCAAGTGGCTAGATCAAAAACCCAATCAAATTTCATACCGAAATTTAAACACATACCTTTTTGCCGAGCAATTCAAATTTATCATTTGAAATCAAAACCAATTTTGCTTTCCCTTTATAATACCTACATATCCTTACTTAGAAATAATATTCAATCGTAGTTTTTAAATCATTTTATACATTTCCTTACAGAGGTTTTCATATCTACTTCTATTAAAATTAGTTATACCATTTCCATATGAATTCAATTTATCTTCAACTCTGAATATTGAATTTTATTTGCCATTTATAACTGATTCATATCATTATTTTAAATTAGTTTCATCCACTCTATTTATTTCAATTTCCAATTTGAAATCGTTTTATCGCTAACAAAAATTTTCTCAAAAATTTACAAAAAATTTCTAACTCCCAAAATTTCAAAGAAAAAATTGACAGAGTCTCCTTTGTACGGAGGAGCTTTTGCAATTTGACAAAAGATATAAATATATATACATCGACCCACACGGTCGGAAAAACAAAAAACAGTTCATATTTCCTATTTTTATTGCGTAGGCGTACCTTTATTTAGCATTTTTAAGCAAGCGGCTTATTTAGTTAGCATTTTTCGCAACCAAATCCAGCCCAACGACTTCGTCGAACCTGTACTTACTCAACTAAAACATGTAAGTGTCATATATGTGAAATTTAACAACATTTCACTTATTTGCAATAGTTAAACACATGAATTCTAAAAGCAATGCACACTAAACACTTTCTATAAGCAAATTATATAGTTTTAATACTAATTCAACTATTTTCAATTAATTCATATACCATTTTCATTCAATTTGCATGATTTACAACCCATTTGCTTACATTCAATTCATTTTTAATTTTTAACAAACCCATATTATTCCAATTGATTTAAAAATCAATTTTATTTACTTGCAATGATTCATAGAATTTTATTTTCTTCTATTTTCCTCCAACGACCAATTTTTCTCATGCAAATTGGTAATGTTCATTCAAGTAAATAACCACTTAAGACAATGACCATTTTAAATTGATTCCAACTCAATTTATTATTTAATTCCTTCTATTTTAATTCATTCACAACCATTTTATTTAGCTCGACACATTCTATTTCAATTTTATTCATTTCAATTTTATGCACGATCCATTCATTTACGTTTCATTCCATATTTGCCTTCATTTCATTTGAGTCCGTTTTATTAAGCTTGAACCATTCCATGCTTATATATTGATAACCATTCCCCAATTTAAATTTACTCAATCTTTTATTTAATAGACTTTTACCCTTACTCGAAGCCAAGCTTCCACTGATTTTAAACTTAAATTAATTTATTTCAACTTATTCAAATTTCATACTTAAGCTCATTTTCATTTTACAAATAAATTTTTCTTTTCAATTTAACTTGATTCTATTTCAATCAAATCTCATTTCAAACTACAAATTTATTTAATTATTTCATCTGTTTCGTATAAATTTATTCTCAAATTCATCTAATTAATTACAAGACCCTTTTCAATTTATTCCCAAATTCATCTGGGTTTTATTTACAACTAAAACCATCCCTATTTTAAGCCAATTTCTTTTTATTTGGAAACATTTTCAATTATATTTTCTTCACTAACAATTCAAGTCGAATTTGATTTGTAACTTGAGTTTTATTTCAAAACTTCAATATTAACTTCAAATTCAGCCTCTATTTATCTACATTAGACTCCATTTACATATTTTATTAACTAATTTATTATCTAATTAGATCTCCCCCTGTTTAAAATTCAATACTTGATTTTTAATCTCAAAAATCACTTCTTTTAATTTTCTTAAGTTCAATTTATTTTATAATTCAAGTTTCGGATTTTTTTTTTATTTTTCAAATCATCAAACAATATTTATTTTGGGTTTTCTATTCCACTTTTAAATTTTATAAGTCGCAACTTATTATTTTACACATTTCCATTAATTCTATGCTTGAATATATTCATCTTTTATTTTTAACTCGAGATTTACGCTTATTTGTAATCCAAGCATATTTTTATTCCGAATTTTTAATTCTTTTATATATTATTCTTATTCTAATTTATTTATTCCAATCCAATTCTTATCCAACTTATTTCTGTTTATTTAAGTAAGGATCTAATTTCATTCAATATTACCCATAACCCAACTAAATTTCATTCAAATTCAATTCTATTTTAACTTCGATTTATTTAATTCAATTCGACTCAATTTTCTTCCTCAATCCAAGTTAATTTCATTTTTAACTTTCCACTTTAAATTTAAATTCCAACATTCAAAGATTATATTTCCTTCCTGATTTAAAAATCATCTCAATTTACAAGCTTATAACCTATCCCATCAGGATTTTTAAACACTTGTCTTTTGGTTTCAAATCTTTGAAGTCACCGTTATCTCAAAATCACACTTCTCAAAAATTTAAACCAATCCTTGTTTTTATTCCCAACAAATTTCCTTTGAAATTCCAAAAATAAACTAGTTCCTCTGAACAAATCGATTTGGCAGCAATCCGTCACTTAGAAACTTGAAAATGAACATCGATGATGCTGTAGTCATCACCGAAGTTATTTTCCAGCGACTGAGGTGAATTCAATGCTATATCCCTTACAAAATTTATTTGAAACAATTTCCTTTCAGAAATATTTCTAAAACAATAATGCTATTACTAAATCTCCAGGGTTTTAAATTTTCAAATTTTGACCTAAACCAAATTTTAGCAATAATTCATTTGTATAGTTTATGCTCATACAATTCCCATTTGATTATATTTCATTTTATAAATCACATTTATAATTCACATTTATAAATTTCATTTTATAATTGAATTTATTTCATTAACCTTTGTTTATATTTTCAATTTCTAGTTAAATATTCACACAACAATGATAATAATTTAATATTATCATTCCTAACATCCAAGCAACCATATATTAGTTAAAATAGTTTTCAAAATTTTTTCTTTTATATCAAAATATATTTTGGGTAAAATTATTTCATTCACCCACCTTTAAAACAATAGCGCGTTTGTTCTATTTAAGTGTTTAGAAACCTCTTTGATACAGTTGCCCATACTATGCCGACGAAGGTTCATATGCCACTCAACAAATCAATCAACACACTATAAAACCATTTTTATATCCACTAACAAATACGCGCTCATATCTATTAATACGCTCCAACTCATTCTAGAGTTCTACTAACTCTATTTTCAATGGGTAATTCCTACCACAGCCAAGGTTATCACCAACCAAAGCTCTGATACCAACTGTAACGACCCGCAAATCCGTACCCCTTAAGACAACACTATTCTACATCAGTCAACTCAAGATGAACGGAAATACGAATCATTTGGTTTAAAGAAGAAGGGGTAGAAGAAGAAGATAGGAAACAACATCAGAATCTAACATCGCAGAGGAATAAAATATAATAGATAATAAATGATCTTTACACAAAAACAAATATATCTGTTTATACATTACATCATCAGAGTACACCATCAGAGTTCAACATCAATAACATACAACTGGATACATAGCGGAATAATAATCAAATACGGAACGCCATCCAGCTCGTCTCCAGAGCTCCTCAGCATCCCTTCCTGTATCCTATAATACTAGGTCTGACCCGAGCATTACAGTTAAATAACACCCGAGTCAGTCTAGAATACCAGCATGAGGAATCACACTCAAATTGATTATTAAACTTTAAAAAATTCTTTAAAAACAAAAGAATCTCGTAAGACCATGCCACAAATAAACGTGTCGGGTTTTTACCTTACGATAACTAAAACACATTTTATTAAAATTCTCTGATATTATAATAGTGTCTACAGAAAGTAAATAGAATCTAGCTGAAATGCTTGCATCATACGTTTCAGTAACAGTTGGGCACAATCAAAACCATACGGGCGCGTAGGAAAAATGGGCTTCCAACTAATGACTAGGCACTGGGTACCACCTGTCACAGTACGTGGCCTAGATCACCGTACCGGGGATCACTCTCGACCCCTTGCAACACAAGACCGGGACTACCCCTTACTGGATAATCCCGAGTAAGATCACCCCACGGTTGTGATCAGCAACCGCACCAATAAGCCAAAATAACAGGGACATCTAGACAGGGATGACCTCACCCGAAATGGGTACTTTAAAAATGAGGTTACTTTAATACTTCAAAATAACCGCACCACTAAAATGAAACTACTTCAATACTTTATTAAAAATACATACTGTAGGAATATTTAAAAATGGTGTTACTTAATAAAATATTAAACTTGATTTTCTCCTCTAAAACAAAATACCAAGTCACCTTTTAATAATTACTACTGCAAATAGATTTGAAAAATACTTGCTTTAGAATTTAAATATTTAGAAATAATAAATTTTCTAAAACATGCTTTTTAAAACAACATTAAAACTTCTAACTTATATTTAAAAATTTACATTGAAAACGTACTTGGCTATCTAGGGAAATATACTTCTCTTCACATCCCTTTAAAAAATAAATCACTATTTATTTTCAAACAAAATTTCCATTTCTTTAATAACTTTCCATCGAGGATTTATTTCTCCAAATATCCACTGATATATTACTTTACCTTTATAAAACCCATTTATAAATTCCAAAGTCCTACTTCTCTTTAAAGTTCCAACTTCAATCACTTAAATAAATATTCAACTTGATTTCCTATTTACTCAATTTTGAAATAAATTTCTTTACTTACTCAATTCATTTTAAAATCCATTAATTATAGACTTTATTATTATTTTTGTTTTGGTTTTAAATCTTTTAAATGTAACATACCAATTTTAGATTTTCCAAATTTCCTCTTTATTCTTTTCAATAATTTAAATCTTAAATTTAAAATTCTTATCCAGTTCATTCTTAAATTTATTTAAATTCTCTATAATTATTTCACTTACAAATTCTCTTTTCTTTCTTTTCAGAATTCCAATTCTATATATTTTGGTATCTCAATGTACCAAATATTTTCAAGTAATCCATAGCATTCGATATTCCAATTATCAATAATATTCATCACAAAATATCAAATATTCATAACAGAGAATATTAAACAATATCAATAATTTTGAGTAATCAGTTGGATCCCTCCATCCTGTTTCCCTGCATCCACTGACGTTAGCACAACATAAAATACCAATTCCACTTCAAGGTGGAATATCGCAGTATATGGGATCTAAATATAAAATCATCCACTATTATGCGGCGCATAGGGTCTCATCCGCTATATAATGCGGGAAATCAATCATTCCAAGATATATTATATACTACTATATATAATATTGCACATCAAACAATTCAATCAATCATCCAATTGTTAAATTTAACCAATTATATTTAAATTATAACTAGATGAGTGAGATTAACTCACCTTTGGTTTTTTGTTTGCAATCCATCCCATCTCGACTTGTTTTCCATGATTCTAGACCTTGTATAAATATTTAAGGTTTATTAATATGCGCAATAAATCTAACAAATCAATTTCCATTAAGTAAATTAGTTATCTAATTATTTTTTTATTTTAAACTAAATATTAAATTTTAAACTAATTCCTTTAAATAAAAATGTTTTGGTAACTAAAACAATTAGATAAGTAAGTTAAACAAATAAATCTCTATAATAAATTACCTTAAAATCTTCTTGTTACAAAACAGTTTATACCCAAATTGTAAGTTCATCATCAATTTTAATAAAATACAAGCTTTAACTTTATAACAAAAATAGAATCATAAAACAGTTTATATTCGATTATTTCTTTTTATACAAGTTTATCTCTTTTTAAAATCAAACTACATATTCACTTTCATTTTTCTTTCTCTTTTTTCAACAAGAATGCGTACATATATAAGTACGTGAATTAAAATGTGTGAGCGTATATATTATATCATCATCTCTTAACTGTAAATGTTAGCAACAGCCTAACGAAAAGAAGAGAAGAACGAATACCTCGTTGATGCCTCAAATGCCGATCCTCACAGTACCGCCCCTCACGTCGCCTCCTGCTTCCATGTTGCCGCCGGCCACCACCTCTCGAGACGAAAGCCCTAACCTTCCAACGCACGATAAACAAGCAGCGTCGGCCTCTCGTGCCCATGACTATGTTCGCAGCTTCCTCCATTGCCTACACAGCTCGTACGATCGAGACCGAGTTCGAAACCCTACCCAGAGCCGCCGCCTCGAGACTCCACGCCTCGCCCACCCATCGCAGCCCTCGATTTCAATCGTGACTCGATCGCGAGCCTCACCTCCAAACCGTGCTTGTAACCCCACGACACACGCTCGATCCTCGCGTACGCGAAACCTCTCTTTTTTTGATTCGATTTGAATTGAAAGGCAAGAGGCCATTTTTTCCTTTAGCACGAAAAAGAAGAGGGAAAAATTGGATTTCGTGACTTGGGGTTTTTTTCTTTTCAATTTCATTTTATTTCGGCTGATGAGAAGTTGATGGAAGGAGACGTTTGCGTGCTGGACTATACCTATTATAGAGTTTTGAGTTGAAAGGAAAAAAGGTTGAAGTGAGATAATTTCAACTGCAATTGACTAGTATAAATATATTCAATTTAAATTCAAATTCAAATTGTTCTGATAAATGCAACTTAAAAACATGACCTCCTATCGAGGCGTGCCGCTAGGCATTTGTAATGTTATACCCATATTCCGAACGCAATGGAAATGGTTTCGAGTCCCAATTCGATAATATGGAGAAGATTGCGTTTTGGACCCAATTATTATATTAAATTTCGATATTAATTCAGCACGTTTATATATCGTATGCTCACATAACCACTCCAAACACCATGAAAATAGAAATCCAATAATGATATAATATTACGGATCCAATGGAACTGGTTTCGTCGAAATCCGAGACTGTGCCTCGGAAGGCTATCTTTGAACGTCGATTTAAACGATATGTTTTTAAAACTTAACAAAACATTCCCAAATTCAATTTCAACACTTTCACTATCTTCGGTACTATCAATATAAATTTTACAAACCCTTAAATTATTTTTAGCAGGCTTAAAACTGGAGATTCAATATTTTACCCAACTTTCAATTATTAAATTCAATAATTTAATTATCAAATAAATAGCGATATTTGAATTCAAGTTACAAATTAACTTTTAAATATTGAAATCAATTAAATATCCCAATTTAAATTGTCCCAAATCCTAGGTCATCACACCATATATCGTAATGTTCGCTAATACGATCCCTAGGCAACTTATCGCGTTCGATTTGAACCTCGTATGAATTACATATGAAATAATGAACATTTGAGATTGTTCAAAAAATTTAATTAACATAAAATTAATTAAGTTTTAAACTAATTACCTTTCCCTCCCCTAACGCGTTCATTCCCAGGCATGCGATAACCCATCATTAACCGCGAGTTTGACCATCCACCGCATCGCCTATGCTCCATTGAGACGCACCACTCTCACCCTTCTGCTGCACCTGGCCAAGGTGACTCCAATGCCATCGGCCTCAACCTCCCATTCGCCGTCATTCGCTAGAAAACGGCATTAAACCGTATGACACCCACCTCGAGCTTATTACCACCACGCATCTTCGCTGATTACCAAACTTCACCAGAACGTCGCCCCACGCTTCCCTCTAAAAATTTCCTTTTGACTCCATCAATAAACAATCAACAAAATCGTTAGAATTTTCCATTTTTGCCACCAACGTTCATCGTCAAACAGCAGCCACCCTACGACGAATGACGATGATCCAACTATTTGGTAAGTCCACTTTCATGCCATGAACAAAACTCCAATTGAAGACTTCACATGAAAATGATTGGATTGGTCCTAATGACCTATGGCTATTGGATGAGGTGAAGTTGTTTTGAATTCTGAAAAATTGATTTTATGTTACGCTTTTATAGGGGAAGATGATATGGTGTGGGCATGGGTTGGCATGGAGGAGTATGGGCTGAAGTGATTATGGGCAGGTATGGTGATGGTACATATTAACTTATTTGAAAATATCGAACTCTAAAGGTTTGAAAATTCTCAAACACTTATCGAGATGTGCCACCTCACATTCTGTACCAACTACCCCTATTCCGAACTCAATGGAACAATTATCGGGCTTTTATTCGATCATATGCAGAAGTTATCTTTTTAAATTGATTTAGGTTAATTTAAATTACTTTAATTAATTTCTATGCATTTCGAACATGCACGATTGCACAAAACATCCAAGTGTCACGTAATCGGCGTACAATAATTTATTATTATGGTTTCATGATATTGGTTTGGTAAAAATCCGAGACAGTGCTGCGAAATGTTAAATTCGTACACTAATCAAAACGAATTATTATAAAAACCAAAAGTTTAAATCTAAAATCAAAATTTTATTATTCCATTCTTATTCAAACTGGATTTAAATATGATTCCCACATCATTTTTATTCATATTAATTCCAAGGTTAAATTATTAAATTTGTTATTTAAATTAATTCCTATATTTTAAATTTAAGATATTTTATTTTTAAAACTAATATTTCAATATTTAAAATTAATTAGATATTGCAAAATTGGATGTATAAAATTCTGGTTCGTTACAATTTGATGTGTAGATATCCATCATAAATATATCTCTTCCTACATTCAATATTCATTATTTTATTTTATTTCAAAAATGAATCCATCCCATAGGTTGCTACTATATAAGTTTTGTGTACATTATATCATCACTATTTAATGCATAACTTATTTCATTATTTCTTCACTTTTAATAAACTAATTCATATTAACAAAGTAATAATGGTTCAAATCCTTTAAAAATATATCTTATTCTAAATTGTATTGTCAAGTACATACACACACAGAAAACATGGATATGTTTAACATTAAAATGAAATCAAATTGTAAAATATACTGATGTCATTAAGATGATACTGTTCTTCCCCCACTTTCGATGAGCCTTTTCATTACCAATATATGTATAAAATATTCCTAATTTCTCCATTCTCAAAATTTAACCAAATATAAAAGTTTAAAATGTTTCAGTATCTATTCCACTATAGAACTTTATATTGAAATATCTTATTAACTTAATAATAAAACTACCATTAATCTTTTGCCACTTATGATAAATTTGATATTCTAAACATAACATAATATTTACATTTACAAGTGAATAAAATTATATTTTTTGCATAATTAACAGTAAATCCAACTCAATAAATTACTAACCATGTCTCATTGCTAGGTTTTAAAATAGTTTCATCAAAATTTTCATTCAAATTCATTTTCCATTCAATTATCAAATAAATCAACAAATGCTCAAAATTTCTTACACAAATAAATCATAAATCAATTTTATGATTTAATGCCCATAAAATTCGTAATAGAAACACTTAAAGCTAATCAATATTTTTATCATATCTAAATTCAATTAAATCTTCCAATTATATTTTAAAGTTTCATATACGTATTAGTTATTTGCTCACTTTGATGTTTATAGATAATTATCAACTTATACGATAACTTTATTTAAAAAAATATGGTTAGTATTTGACTTTCAACTTTTAAATATATTAAAAATACTTCATTTGGGTTACTTTGCTAATCTTTCATTTTGGAACTTAAATACTATTCTGAGAAAAGGTAATAAATGTTAAAGCAAAATAAAGGTCAATTGTTAATTAACAACTTATATTTGTAAACATTTATAATCTGTAAATGCTGTTTTAACTCCATCAAGAAATGGAAGGACAAAATTTAAGTCGCCTTATTTATTGTAATCTAAAAAAATAAATAATATAATAAATTTGCGAATGGAATTTAAGAAAGAAAATAATGATTATATTATCTACTTTTTATATAACATATCAAAAGAATAAGGGAGTTATGCATTACAAAAGTTTTGTTCTCTTCGGTGTTCTAATTATATTACATAAATATGATCAACGATTAAATAATCTATTCAGATTAACGAATGTTTTGGGAATAAATAATGCACATCATTTTAAAAATAAGTACTCATATGCGTGACAATAATTCCAACGGTTAAACTTCTCAGCATATACTTTTGTAGCTTATATGCGTATTTCAGAAATCATTTATCTACTTCTTTACATACGAAATTAAATTTTAATACAATTAACTTTCATTAAATTCTTATATCTTAGACAGAAATTAAAACTTCATTATCCGCCCTCCAACATCTATATAATGAAAATTATGCAATTGGACAAATAAAATTTCGTAGATAATATAATTATATAATTGTTTCTATTCACATCATACAATAAAATCATTTAAAAAAATTATATAATAAAATCATCTTTTAATTATAAAAAGGAAATAATATCATTACACAAAAGCAATTATTTTATCATGAATATATATTTTAACAAAAGAAAATAATCACCAATAGCATATTCAAATTTATGTCACTATGGCTAATGTATCAACAGACAAAGTTAGTTTTTAAGAAAATTTACATTCTCAAAACTTCTTAACGAAATGTAGTTATTGTCAAGTTCTTAAATGATTCGGTTAAAAGTAGGAGAAATTTTGGAATGTACCCTAGCGTTAATTCATTATATTTCTTACTTGTTTGAAAATCCCAAATTAAACTCAACTTAGCTCGGTACTTGCTTTTCTTCTCCAAATGCACTATTCATAACAATAGTCCAATCTTTGCTCCAAAACCCAAATAATCTAATTCTCATGAAAGATGAATTTAATTTTTCTTTCAAATTGTTGGAGTTGATGTTAGCAAAAATGGAAGAATCAAGTGATAAGAGTTGCGTCACAAATGAGATCACTGCCTTGAAAAATGAAATTCGGCATGATTATGGTGCAATCGATAATTGTTATTTGCTCCACAAGATTAACACAATCATCCTTTAAACTTCTACACTCAAAGTTCAAGAATTTCGAGGTTGTAGAAATCACTATATGGGATTTTGGATTATATTTTGAAATTTAATTTTATTTCGACGGAAATTGTGGAGAGAGAAAGAGGAAGAAAAAGACTTTTGTTTTCCAAAATTTTTGGTATACTTTTTCAAAGAAGAGAGAAATGTGAGAATACAAAAATAAACATACAATTATCTGCCTCTCTTGAGCCTTTTAATCATAATAGATAAGCATTTACATAAACAGAAACATTTTCTCATATAATAAAAAATGAAAAAGGTAAAAGAGTTTTATTTTCATGGTAGTTATCCAACATATCCATAGCCTAGTACTTTTTATTGTCCTCATCCTTATCGTCCATCTTTGTACACGTTAATTTTCCAACATATAGGAGATTTTACATTTACACTAAGTGATATGACTTTTTTTAATCTGTTCGTCCCTCCACGTTATGATGTAAGTAACTGGTTTTAGCAAATTTGGTATTAATATTGCTCTTATTTATCCATTTATTTAAGGGTTTTGTCATGTGTACTTGTGAACTATTTATGGAATAAAAAGTTCATGTTGTTTTCTAGTTGGAATGGAAAGTAATCATAGTTGTTTTCTTCTTCAAATTATATTTACATGATAAATTCAATTGGTGCTTACGATGCAACTGATTATGAAGTATAAATTATGAATATGAATCATGTCTTTGTTTCATAAATGTTACAATAAATTGAAATTCTGCTGATAGTATGAAAAACTGACAATATCAACACATTTAAGGTCGAATATAGGTTGTGAATATAAATTTATTTCCTTATCATTTACTTAACCAACTCAAGCATTGGAGGAATTTATGGAAGCCTTTGTTATTTCAAGGTGTTGTTATCGTGTGTCCTAACAACAAATGTTAATAATGATTATTTCGGGCTTAAAGACAAAAAGTATTAAATTAAATATCTAAATTGACCTTACACATTATAAAAGAGGAATTCAGTGGGGTTATATGGTAAATTTATGATCTAACCATGTTAGGGCACATGTTAGCATTTCCATTATTTCAACTATTAGGGGGTTATGCTATTACTTCTAGTAGGCTAGAAATGTTAGGACTACTTAAAATTACGGGCGAATGAATGTGCAAATATGCGATTACTTCTTTTTAGGGCTACATTTTTAGAGGCAAATATTTACTTATGTCTCATTACTATAATACCATTACCAACAATCTGACAAGCACATTTGTCCAAGTGGTAAATTGATTCGGCTTTGGTGCAGGATGTCACAAGTTCGAAACTTGTTTTCGAACGTTTATTTGACATGGGATATGTTGTCTTAATGATTTGTTGTATAAAAAGTACCAGTTCAAAAAAAAAAAAACAATCTGACATGTTCAATTCGCTCTCGCTTCTGTTTTTCCACTGAGCGAACGAACCGCGCGTTCAGGTATGCGGTAGAACCAGCCATAGACTGGTTTTAAACAAATTGTTCCATTTATAACCGCGAAGCTTTCGCAGTTATAAATATATATAAGGGCAAAGTCGTCGCCATTATATATTTATAATGGCAAAAGGTTCGTCGTTATAAATATTAAATATGTAACCCTAACCTCCACATAGCCATTGTTATAATGGCGAAGTCTTCGCCATTATATACCTAGAATTCTCCATTATAAAAAGCAGTCGATGTTCACTCAATTAATTACGAAACTGATTTGAACAAGTCATAACAAACTGAAAAACACATTGTTGATTGCGCACTAAAGGCATCATTACAAAGTTTTTGGCTCAATTTTATTACTGAAGGCATTTCTAAATTCTTTTACTATGCTTAACTTGGGTAGTGTGCTTCAACCTCTTAAAATCAGCTTGATTCTTAATCCTATTTATTACCACTAAGCGGCCATTATGGGAAATTCGCTCCAGCTACCATTATGGGACATTCGTTCTAGTAAGATACTTGAATTTTAGTTTTAGCAGCTTCTTACACTGATAAAGTTCTTAATCATATTTATTATCGCTAAACTACCATTATGAGACATTTACAGCAGTTAGAAACTTAAAATTTAGTGTTAGCAGCTTCTTACACTGAAATAGTTCTTTTGTTCATTTCCTCATGTTAAAGTATATTTTTAGTGATAAAAAAATTGTTATTTTCCTACTGAGATAGTTCTTTTCTTCAGTTATATGCATAAAAACTAGAATTGTATTACCGTTTGTTAGCGTTGAGCATCGAGTTCAATTTTATATTACATGATTGATGCTTATTCCGATTTCCAGTTAGAACTAATAAACCATTTAATATATTGAAATGCATATTAGAAAAGTACTAGAAAGTAAACAAACGATGAAAAGATACCATGATAATATTATCAAGAACTAAAAAATTACAAAAAAATAAAATATAAATACTTCATAAAGATAGTTACAATAGTTTCCTGGTCCTTGAACGGCTGCTAATCAGTGCTACATCATTCAACACAGGTCCACAAAGCGAGCTGAAATCGTCGCTCCTCGTATTGTAACTCATGCTCAAGAACATAACCCGCATCCTCATCGATATAGCATCAAACTTCAACATTCCACGTTTAATCCTGCCTTTACCAGTCAATGATCATTGAAAGTCGTCATAAAATATCTAATTCGAATAGTTAGAGATTTCCAAAAAAAAGGTGTGCTGCTAAATCATCTAAGCTAGACTTCAAAGGCCAAAAGGCAAGAAACTGCAACGGAAACAATTCCAACACTAGAACTCCAAAGCGTGTCGAAAAGAAAAGCAATCGATGAATGCGAAACCATAAGGCCAAGAGGCAAGAAATCAAAAAGCCATTTTCAGGAAACAAGTTTCAAGTCTAGGCTTCCGAAATAATGCAACCTAACAACGTTCATGGAGAATGTCTACTTGTTAACCAAGGATGAGCTCAATTATTGGTCATAAAGAAAAAGAAGCTAAATTATGAAATAATCTATTGGATCTTACTGCCATTATCACATGACAAATGGGCATAAAACTAACCATTGCAGAACCCTAGAAGGGATGATAATCAACTTCATCCATTAAGGCAAAATCAACAATTTTGTAAAGAGATCATGAGTTGAATAAAGGATTAGTTTTCTAGAAAAGATCTACGTGGTTGGGAGTGAAATACTTCTTGCATTAGGACACTACCTTTAACAGCCAAAGCCTCTATCCGTGCAAAGTTGGCCTGGGCAGAGCACCTCTTGGAGGGAGGAGTGTAAGCCTTTAATCGCGTGCTCTATATTTTTTGTAATATTATTTACGATATTTAAATAGCCAAATAAAATAAAATAATAAGATGATTAGAGTATTGAGATTTGATTCAAGTAAGGGTAGTTGTGCCATATAAATGATTGAACGAATCTAGAAATTGTTAAGTGTTAGAAGGGAGGTGTAAAATAGGAAAAGTGGCTCTCTAATACCCTAAACCATTAGCAGTGAGTTATCACTTCATTTCATTTGCGAAACTAAAACTAAGGATAGGCCGACCACTATTTTCAAGAGCAAGAAAAAGAAGGAAAAAGAGAAATCTTAATCAACATCAAATCCATTTTAAATCTCACACCTTTAATCACAAGGCTAAGGTAAATAATTACTACATTTCCTTTTTCTTATGGTCTTCAGTTTTATGAATAAATCCGAAGTATTTTGCACGATAATGTCATGTTTTAAATGATTAAAAGTTTATATATGATTGTTCATGATTTATGCATGTTCATATTAATTTCTATAATATGTTTTGATATGGAAAACCCTATTAAATGACATCTAAATGTCTTGTTATTTTACATATAGATCATAAATAATATTTTAGAGATGGGTTTCAATTTTTATGATTCTCTGAATTAATATGGATTTTATATTAATTTTCTAGTAAAGAAAATGATTATTTGGGTTTTTAAATTATTTACGGCTAAATAATTATTTGGATCTGAAATTAATATATGCTAGACAATATATTAAATTTGATTTTTGAAATTTTTATAGAATTTTCCTAATGGTTTGATGAATATGTAAAATTATTAAATGTATAGGACTTAAATGTTTTATATATTTATTGAAGAAGAAGGGATATTTTGTAAAATAAAATTATTGTTTGTTTTGAACATATTGGCAGCTTTTTTGGAAAAGAGATTTAGCAACCAATGAAAATTTGACAAATGTTTGCACAAAAAATGGACAAACACCTCCAAGTCGTGTTATTTAGTTGATTATATGTAATTTTCAATGATTTTAGATGAGTATGTAGATATGAGAAAAGTAGGGGCTGAAATGTAAAAGACACACAGATTTATAGTGGTTCGGCCAGAATGTGCCTACGTCCACTTTATTTGTTATTATCTTCTTTCTTTCAGGTTACAAGTACAATGCGTTGTATACAAGTGTATGAAAGTAGTTTGAAAGTTCCTTCCTTGCTTGAGCTCTCAAACTTTTCTGCCATTGTTGTACCCCTGCCCCTCTATTTATAGAATGAGGTAGGGGGCAGGGGTCTTGGAAGTATATAACTGCTGGTGGGCCCGGGCTGAAGCGATCTGGACTGGCAACTGTGTTGGTTCGGCGAGCTTCATTCGGTGGTGAGGTTGGACTGGTGGTAGCCTTGTTCGGTAGGGAGTTGGCTTGGTGTCTTGTGGTGACGCGGTTCGGTAGTGCCTAGGGAAGGCCTTGATCCGGTAGGTGATGTAGAATGCTTGGTTCGGCAGGGGGAGCTGGTTCGGCGATGCTCCACTTGTCATGGGTGCATGGACTGGACCGGTGACGGAGTGGACCGGTGGTAGGTGGTTCGGTTGTTGGAGGGGCTTTCGTCCGGTTGTCGGTGTACCGGATGGAACTGTTACCGAATGAACATGGGGGGTGTTGTGCCGAATGGATTCCTGCCTTGCTTTACCGAATGAGCCTTTGCCTGTATTGCCGAATGACCTTGTACTGGGAATGCCGAATGGACTTTAGGTTGGGCCACCGAATGGAATAGAGGGTTGCGAACCCGGGTGAAACTGACGCATCTTGGTCTCGAGATCTTCTGGGTGAGAATTCGCCCAACATTTGCCCCCCAAAGTGGGGCACGTGCTTGCATGTGTCGCGCTTTGTTTCCCTGCGGCAAGAAGGCGTGTTTTGTAATGCCATGGGCTGGATGTTCATATCCTGTTGATGTCCTGCAAAGGAATTTACAGTTTTAGTGTGATTTCAAATAACGACCGTTCGTGATCGGAATATTTGAGATGAAGTGAACCGTGTCGCTCGGGACGAGCAAGTGTGCCCCGAAGGGGCTTAGCATTGTCGATGCCAGGTTCACGTTAGAGTGGGTCCCTGGGTCGTTTGCCAAGGTGGTTTATCGCCAGCTCAGAGCATGCCTAGGGATCGTTCGCGACCCCGTACATGTGTAAGTAGCTTAGCCATTTCATAATAATTATCAAATATCCATATGACCGATGGGCTTAAAAAGGCGTGTCAAAGTGTAAATTCCCACGACGATAGGGTTAATAACCATTCAGAGCGTGCCTATGGACCATTCGTGGTCGCATACACGTGTAAACGATTAATCCATGTTAGTGAGAGTTTTACGACTTATTCACCGTTATCATAATCTTATTTTATTAGTTAGTTCTGGAGTTCGGTACTTATCTGCATGAGGCGCTCTGTATGCCCCTAGTTCCTGGTTGTTGTTGGCAGAGAGAGAGTTCATTCGGCTTTGTGTTTGGTCCGGCTGTTCTCATCCGGCTTTTGGTTGGTCCGGTACCGAACTAACTGGTTCGGCCGTCCTGAGCTCGCCTATATATAGAGGCTACACCCCCCTTGGTTTTTCCTTACCGAATCAGAGAGCCGAATCAACTGTACTGCCGAACCAAATCTTCTGCCGAACCAAATTTCTACCGAATCAGGTACGTACTCTATTGCCGAATGCCTCTTATTACCGAATGGCTCAGAATGCCGAATACACACGTTGGTTCTCAAATGCCGAATGAACATGGGACATAGGTGCCGAATGGGCTTTCGTCATTAGGGCCGAATGAATTTACTTGCACTGTACCACCGAACGAATTCGTATACCGGATGAACTCCTAATGCCGAATGGAATTTCCGAATGAGGCATATACTGAATGAGACTCGAAAATTTGAATCTTGAGCGAAATCTTAGGCTTTTATACGCTTGCTTTATATACTTGCTTGTTTGTGTTTCTATACTTCTTATTCTAATCTCAAGTCTTTCTTGTGCTGCAGAAAATGTCTCGCAAAGCGGAAACACGATCAGACAGAAAGAAGTCTAGAGGCACAGGAGAGCCTTCTTCTTCCTTGCCCCCAGTCCAACCAGGATCCGGGCAACACCGACCTATTCCGAGGTCTCTAGTGGACGGATATGGTCCACAGGAACTTTTGATCTCTCCCCCGGATTGCTTTCCTAGCTCCCTAAAGGAGGAGCAACTTGACGTCATATCCCGTTCCTTTGGGATAGATAGGGCCCTTATGCTGCTGCCGGGAGATGGAGTGATGCCATATAATCCTCCCGAGGGCTACTTCGCTTTTAGCAGATACCATTGTATGTGCGGTGCTATCCCCCCTATCAACGCTTGGATAATTAGCTTCACCACATATTTGAAGGTGGCTCCCTTCCAGCTTCAGCCTAATTCTTATGCCATCCTGGTGAGCCTTTTTGTTATCTTCCAGAGGAGGTACGGGCGTCCTCCTTCTAACAGGGAAATCCGATACTTGTACAACCTGAGAGGCTATAAGAAGGGGTCTCCGTACATCAGCCTGGAGGCGGCCGTACCCTTCAAACCAGTTCTGGACTTGTATTCCAAGTTCACCATGTTCAAGAAGGAGTGGTTCTTCGTCAAGGACGATGCTGTTTCTTTCCGCCTTTTCACTTCCGGCTGTAAGATTGATTTCATTTATATTTTTCATGTGTTTTGACTGTAGTGTTTTTTCTGACATGCTTCTATTTCTGGCTAGCGACAGGTGGTATTGCAGTCGTGGAGGACGATTCCTTAGTGCGAATGGCTGCTGAACTAAAGGCTATTCCGGCACGGGACCGGTCGGCCTCTTTCTTGATCAGGAACGCAACCCTTTTGGAGTATAATTTGATCTTACCGCGCCAGTCCGTGGTTAAGCAAAGGGATACGGCTGAGGAGAGGGCTGCTAAAGCTAAGGAGGGGGCTACGGTAAAGAGCGGTAAGAGGGAGCCTTTCGCAGCGCGTCCTGCGGTTGGGGGGAAGAAACTGAAGAAGTCCGATGGCCCTTCTCCAAGTACTTGCCCGACTGTCCCGGAGGAGGAAGGTGTGGAAGAGGAGGAAGGAGGCGAAGTTGGAGAAGGGTCGGAAGGTGGAGGAGATGGCGACGGTCAAGGTGGTAGTTGTGTTGCCGCTCTAACCTCTGAGCAAGACCTCGAACTGGATGAGGCTCTCCGTCGGGCCTTCGGGGAGTCGGAGGGAGAGTCGGAAACGGAGAAGGAAAAGGAGAAAGAAACGGAGAAGGCAAAGGAAACCGGCAAAGCTGTGGCTTCAGCTAGGGTGACTCCGGCGACGCAAGGTGAACTTTTGTCTTCTGCCGATTCCATTTTCGATAGGGACTTAGAAATTTTTTACGGTTCACTTCCGTCCTGGAATGAGATCCAGGACTTATTGCAGTTTCCCACTCCTCCGCCGGGTTTGTATAATAGATGTGTCTCCTCATTTTTCTTTCTTTTTAACTTAGCACATTTTTTGAATTGCGGATTATTGTATGTTCGTAACACTTGTTCTTTATTTCAGGGGCAGGCCCGGCAGTTAAAACGTCGGATGTTCGACATCGTCTTGAACAATTTAAGTCGAGGAGAGCTTCTGCGAAACCTTCTACTGATCGCACTGGGGACGTAGTCAAGTACCGCCCTCTTCTTGGGGTCATCGAAGAGGGCATTCAGAAAAGGAAGCGGAGCCGTTCCTTATTTGAGTCGTCCCCTGGTTCGCAGCCTCCTACTCAGCCTCCTCGTGATACTACGGAGGAGAGCACGGAGCCCGGCCCCCCTCCTCCTCCTTCCAAGGGTCCTACTGTCATTCATATAAGGCGTCCCGATGCGCCTCGCCCCGTGCCTCGTGACCCTTTTGCCGGTCATCCTGATTTAGACCCAAGTTTTCGGGACATTTCATTCGATGAGACCACGGGCGAGCACCTCCTTCCCCGCAACCCCATGGTAAGAGTGCTGGACGAGGCCAAATCCTTAGATCTTGATTTACTTACTACACGGGTAGTCATCATGGGGGATGAGGCCAAGGCTAATATCGACCGAGTGGCCGTAGAGACCAAGAAGTTAATGGAGCATCATGCCAAGTTGGTCAAGGCCGGGGAAGAGATCGGGAGTGCCAACATTCGGTTGAGGTTAAAGGTTGCCGATCAGGCCAAGCAGCTCGCCGACCAAGCCATCCAGATTTCCCAGCATGAGGAAGCCTCCAAGCGTCTGAAAGAGACCATGGAGAAGGCCAGTAGGGCGGAATTACGGAAGATGGAGGTTGCTTGCAGGGAACGGATTAACATAGCTATCGCAACGGTGGATGAGGTTCGAAATGCGGATCTCGAGCGGGTAGAGGAGTTGTCAGGGAGGCTCGAGGCTGCGGAGATGGCTCAGGCCGAGTTGAAGGAGGAGATGGAGGAGATGAGGAGGTCCCTCAGGTTGAAGGAAGAGGAAATGAGGAGGTCACTCCAGGCTGACTGCTTGAGATACCAGTCAGAGAGGGACGTCGCCGTCGCCAAGTTGCAAGCTTCCGAGGCCCGGGTGAGGGAGTTTGAGGAAAACGAGGGGATGATGGATGAGATGCTGCAGGATATGTACTTCCACACTTGGAAGGAGGGCGGCTTGTCTTGGATGGACGATTACCCTCGGGTCATGGCCAAGGTGTATCTCCAGGCTTTAGAGGAGGCCAGGGTGAATGCGGGTAAGGAAGGCGGAGAGGCTTTCAACTTGAGTGTGGTTACTGCTCAGTTCTCAAAGGAGGAGCAAGCGGCGGTGAAGGAGGGGATGCGGCTACTCGCTGCAGAGGAAGCGGGCGTGCAGTTGGATGATGAGGATCAAGCGGCGGATGCTGGTGAGTTATTCTTTTCCCTTTCTTTTCTTTTCGTGTTTTCATAACTTGATCGTTCGTTTAATGAATTCCTCTTCTGATCTGGACAGGTGGGACTTCAGATCCACATGCTGGGGGCTCCGATCCTGCGGCTAAGTAGGCTGGGGGAGTTGGTGATGGAGTGTGGATGCATCTGCCATCTTTTTGTTTCTTTTTTATCACTGTTCATGTTAGTCTTTGATATGCAACTGTAATAAAATTATTTGCAAAGAATAACTTCGTGTGATCTTATAATATAAGCTGATTTTGTCATGTTTAAATGTTGTTGCTATCTTTATGTGCTGTGTGAGAAGTATAATTATGTATATGCCTGTGATTCCACTTGTGTTTGATGTTAAGTTTTTGCTTGAAATATAATTTCACGTTTTGCAATGTCAGTGTATGAATAAGTTATAGTTACGCATTTATGTACAAGAGAAGAGAGTACCGCCCTTTATGTTTTATTCGCAGGCGTTAGCTTTGAGTGTCTTGTGTAACTGTTCACGGGTATAGCCGAGCGCCCTGCTACCCAGCACGCAGGCTTAGAGCCTCATGAGTGAATGCTTCCTATTTGGTTTCCTGTACTTTAGAGTTTGTTATACAGGATAGGAGAAAAATATTTAAATGGAATGGAAATATAGTAAAAGTAAAACTTCCAGTCACGGAAGGCCGTCGATGTGCTTAAGTTCGTGGCAAACGGGTTTTGTAGTCACTTTCCCTAGCTGTGGGTCTTGGAGACATTTGTCACCCATCTTACGCCTCCGCGGGGAGTTTTCTTTTTTACCACAGCCGCACTTAAGACACATCGGAGCCGAGATCGCGCACGGTAACTACCCGAACCATTATGGTCCGTAATCGTGGGTATTATTCGATTTACCGTGGCCGGCTAGCGTGGGTGCCGTTGGCCGTGAACTACCCCTGGCTGGCCACACCTTATGTTGGGGCTTAAAGTAGGTTCACAGTTACCGACGAGCCGAACGCCGTAATGAGCTGCCATCGGCTATAGTCGGCCTTTATGATGACTTATAATCGGCTCATTACAGTTGGCTTTGAGGGCAGGCGCGCAATGAGTTAACCCGCAGCAGAGGGATGCTGGGGCAAAAGAGTCTCATTGGCGAGTGCATAGAATCGTAGCGTACCTGTTAGGCCTAGTCCAGATGAGGCCGCGGTGCGTCTTGAGTGGAGATGCCATAGAATTTTGTTCAACAGAAAGGGATAACGCTTAACAAGTAGCCAAGACATAAAGGAACAAGTTAAAAAGAGACAAGATTTTTTAAAGTGGTTCGGCACGAAAATGCCTACGTCCACTGATTCTCTTTGTTAATTCACTTCATATGGGCGGTACAAGTTAAGAAAAGTATCGACGGAGGTGTCGGATGTTCCATGCCCTCTGGAACACCTCTCCGTCCACTGTTGACAAAATGTAAGCTCCATTGTGGAGGTCTTTGTGAATTACATATGGTCCGTCCCAGATGGGGTCCAGTGCCCCGGGGCGCGGAAAGATTCGCCTGAGGACAAGATCTCCTTCTTGTAAGCTGCGATGCTTGACTTTGGAATTGTATAGTGCTGCCACTTTTTGTTTGTGAGCTGCTGCTTTGAGTGCTGCATCGTTTCTCCTTTCCTCAATCAGATCCAAAGACATGAGGAGGAGTTCTTCGTTTTCTTCTGGGTTGTAGTGGATCTTACGGTGGGAAGGCACAATAGTCTCAACTGGGAGCATTGCCTCCGATCCATATGCCAAAGAGAAAGGAGTATGTCCCGTTGATGTTCTGAAAGATGTGCGGTATGCCCATAGTGCCGTAGGAAGTTCGTCCACCCAAGCGCCTTTTGACTTTTCAAGTTTCTTCTTGATTAGGGTTTTGAGAATTTTGTTGACAGCTTCAACTTGTCCGTTTGCCTGAGGGTAAGCTACTGATGAGAAGCTTTTATGAATTCCATGATCTTGGCACCAGTCGGCAAATTCTTCGCTGTCAAATTGGAGTCCGTTGTCTGATACGATCTTGAGGGGGACTCCATACCTGCACAGAATGTTTTTGATCAAGAAGTTGATAACTTTTGCTGAAGATATTTTATTTAAAGGTTCCGCTTCCACCCATTTGGTGAAATAATCGACTGCCACTATAGCATATTTGGCTCCGCCTCGGCCCGTTGGCAGTTCGCCAATTAAGTCAATTCCCCATACAGCAAAGGGCCAAGGGCTGGTCATTTGAGTAATTTCGTTTGTGGGTAGTCGAGGGATCTTGGCGAACTTCTGACATTTGTCGCATTTCTTAACGAAGTCTAGGGCATCTTTGTTTAGTGTGGGCCAGTAATATCCATATCGGAGTATCTTTCTTGCCAAAGTCTGTCCTCCAGTGTGATCTCCGCATCCTCC
Source organism: Allium cepa (assembly GCA_030765085.1). Classification (NCBI taxonomy): domain Eukaryota; kingdom Viridiplantae; phylum Streptophyta; class Magnoliopsida; order Asparagales; family Amaryllidaceae; genus Allium; species Allium cepa. The sequence goes on from CM060942.1 coordinate 433,431,786, forward strand.
CTGATGGATGTTTGTTAATATCTCCTTGGCTTCCCTTCCGGCGACGCATCTTAATAGGGGGCTAGAGAAGCCACGCCGGTAGAGGATGCCTTCTTGTATTGTGTAGTGGGGAACTTTCCTCAAGATCTTCTTGGCTTCGCCACGCCTGTCGGGTAGTATGCCATCTTGCAAATATTTCCGGATAGGAGTCATCCAGGTTCCTTCTTCGATTGCAGTTATCAGATTCGCTTGTTCGAAACTCGGGGCTAGCTGCCTTGAGATTGCTAGTGCTCCGGGAATGGTGCTGTCCTTCATACTAGCTTGCTTTGCAAGTTCATCTGCCTCTTGGTTTTCTTCTCGAGGAATGTGTTTGATTAGATAATGGTCCAATCGATCGAGCAGCAGTCTGGTTTTCTTTAGGTATGCTGTGAGCCGTTCTCCTCGAGTCTGGAATTCTCCTAGTACCTGGTTTACGATAAGCTGAGAATCACTATGAATACACAAGGAATTGATCCCAATTTCTAGGGCCAGTTCCAATCCCGCTATTACTGCTTCATATTCAGCATCGTTGTTAGTGGCCGTGAACTCCAATCTTAATGCATAGTACAACTTTCTTCCCCTGGGGGTGACGATCACAATACCTGCCCCCGAGCCTTGTTCGTTCGATGCTCCGTCTACAAAGAGGTTCCACTTGATGTTTTTTGCCACTTCGGATTGTTCCTTGCCTTCGTTGGTAGTGAATTCGGCAATGAAATCAGCCATGGCTTGTCCTTTGATAGCGGTGCGGGGATGGTAGGTGATATCATACTGACTTAGTTCGATGCACCATTTGAGGAGTCGCCCAGAAGTGTCAGGACGATGGAGCACTTGTCTTAGTGGTTGATCGGTTAGAACCCTGATGGAGTGAGACTGGAAGTAGTGTCGCAGTTTCCGTGACGCGATCAATAAACAATATGCTAACTTCTCAAGTTTAGGATATCTGGCTTCTGCCCCCGTAAATCTCTTGCTTACAAAGTAAACCGGGCGTTGTGTGCGGTCTTCTTCTCTTACCAAGGCGGCGCTTAGAGCATGAGATGATACAGCGAGGTATAGGTATAACACTTCACCTTCATTTGGAGTTGAGAGTACTGGTGGTCTCTGAAGGTGTTCGATTAGGTTGAGGAAGGCTTTTAAGCATTCGTCGGTCCACTCGAACCTCCCTTTGTCTTTCTTGAGTGCTTCGAAGAAAGGGACACACTTGTCAGTTGCCTTGGAAATGAATCTGCTTAGGGCGGCCACCTTCCCGTTTAGGCTCTGCATTTCTTTTCGAGTGGAAGGTATCCTTATTTCTTTTAAAGCCCGGACTTGTTCAGGGTTTGCTTCGATTCCTCTGGCGTGGACGATGAATCCTAAGAATTTTCCCGATGAAACTCCGAAGGAGCACTTTAGAGGATTCAGCTTCATTCCATACCGGCGAAGTACCTGAAACATATCGTCCAGATGGCTTACATGGTCGTTGGCTTTCCTGGACTTTACCAACATGTCATCCACATATACTTCCATAGTTCGTCCTATCAGTCCTGCGAACATTTTGTTGACGAGGCGTTGATAGGTAGCTCCAGCATTTTTGAGTCCAAAAGGCATGACTTTGTAACAATATAATCCGCGGTCGGTGATGAAGCTAGTGTGGTCCTGATCGGGAGCGTGCATGGGGATCTGGTTATATCCGGAATATGCATCCATAAAAGATAGGAGTTCGTGCCCAGCTGTGCTGTCTACGAGTTGGTTAATTCGGGGAAGTGGGAAGCAGTCTTTCGGGCAAGCGTCATTCAGATTGGAGAAGTCAATACATGTTCGCCACTTTCCATTGGCCTTTTTTACTAGCACCGGGTTAGCGATCCATTCTGGGTAGATGGCTTCCCGTATGAAGCCATTAGCAAGTAGATTTTTTACTTCCTCATCAAGGGCTGCTGATCGCTCTGCCCCCATGCTCCTCTTTTTCTGTTTTACTGGTACCTTGGTGGGATCGATGTTCAACATGTGGCATGCTATGTCTGGGGAGATTCCTGTCATATCGGCATGGGTCCACGCAAATACATCTAAGTTGTGGCGGAGGAAGTCAATGAGTTGATCCTTCAATCCCGTTTTCAGCTGAGATCCGATTTTTAATAGTCTACTTGAATCATGCTTATCTACCGATACGAATTCCATAGCCTCTGCAGGCTCGGCGGTAGCCTCCTCCTCTTTATCCCTGGGGTCTAGTTCATTGAAGGGATCGCTTGTGTATCGAAGAGGAGGGGCTTTCTTTAGTTGCTATGCCTCCAAGCTTTTCATGCAGAGAGTAGTCTCTGCATCTTTTCCTTTATTCTTTCTGCGGTTATTGCGAAGTTCATTTACGTAGCAGTCTCGGGCAGCATCTTGATCTCCTTCTACTTCTCCTACTCCGTTGTCTGTTGGAAATTTCATTTTCAGGCACCAGGGGGCTAATACAATCTGAAAGTCAGACAAGGCTGGTCTTCCCAAGAAAGCGTTGTAAGCCGAGTGGTTTTCTATTAGTACGAACGTTTGTTTTCGCACAACGGAGCGGGGATGACTTCCTATTTCGACGAAGAGGTCAAGTTGCCCGAGAGGCATCTTTGCATCTCCAGTGAAACCGTGCAGTGGTTTGTCACAGGGGGATACATCCTTCATTGATAACTTCATTTTGTCGAAAGCATGTTTGAACAGGATATTAACGGAGCTTCCCGTGTCTATTAGAATCCGAAAAACTTTAGCTGGACCAAACCAGGCAGAGATGACCATGGGATCCATATGTGGGTACTGCCTTCCTTCCAAATCATGCCTACTGAATACAATGTCATTGTTTTCTTTTCGTTTCGGGTGGCGTTCCTCCGTAATGGAGTTAACATATCCTTCGGCATTTCTAAGCGATTTGCCGTACCTTTCCATCTCTGCCCAACTTCTGTCGGCGATGTGTGGTCCTCCTGAGATGGTAAGGACCACTATCTTCTCTTGACTAGAGCCACTGGTGTTGTGATTGTTGCGATTCCCTCCGCCTACTTCTGGAAGGGGTTGCTTTGAGTTCTCGTTGGCAGGAGTTGGAGTCCTGTTCTGACCTTTCACATAACGTTCCAGTCTTCTTCTTCTAATGTGTTCTTCGATCAAGTCCCGAAGATGGTGGCATTCGTTGGTGTCATGTCCGTGGGATTCGTGGAAGCGACAGAACTTTCCGGACTTGAGTGCATTATCTGATTCTTTCTTGTGCGGGGGGCGCTTGTATCCGAGTTCGCCCTGAGTGGCTAGGTAGATGTTTTCGATTGTTTCATTCAAAGGAGTGTAGGAGTCAAATCTTGGCCCTGGTCGATATTGGCGCTTCTCAACCTTTCTGCCTCCAGCATTGTCTCTAGATTCATTTCTTCGAGCGTCCTTAGCTGCAGTGGGAACCTTGTCCTGAACTATCTTGCCTTGTTGCCCTGACTGCCTCTCAGTAGCAGCGTCTTCAAGTCTCATATACTTTCCAGCTTCATGGAAGAAATCAGGCAAGGTAGCTGGTTTTTCCTTAGTTAATCTTCTGGCAAACTTGGTGTCTGGATGTACACCACTACAGAGGGCCATCAGAGTGAGTTTTTCATCGGCATCTTGAACTGCTGCCGCTGCGGCGTTGAACCGTGTTAGATATTGTTGCAACGTCTCTCCGGATTTCTGTTTGACATTGGATAGAGAATAAGCATCCTTGGGTTGTTCCACATGGATGCGGAACTGGCTAATAAACCTTTCTTTTAACATCTCCCATGAGCTGATGGATCCTTGGGGTAGATGGCAGAACCAGGAGGTAGCTAGATCTGATAGGAATAGCGGAAAGCATTTACATAATACTCCTTCTGTTGCTCCACTCATGAGCATATGCTGGGTGTATCTCTGCAAGTGTACGATGGGGTCGGAAGTTCCTTTGTAAGGTTCCATGGTTGGCATTTTCCATTCCCGGGGAGTGATGGCAGTTTCGATATTTCGGGTAAAGGGACTGGTGACCCTAGCGCCTATTCCCCGGTCCCTTTGCTCCCGTTGGACACATTCTCTGAATAATCGTGCCATTCGTTCGTCAGAACTTGGAGCGGACAAAAATGAGCTCGGTTCTTCCCTGCGGGATCTATCTCGTCCAGATGCCCTGTAGGGATGGTACAGTCTATCACCTCTAGCATTATCCAGTGGTTGTCTTTGGCTGCTTGGATGCACGCTAGGACCAGCTACAGTTGCCCCCTGCCTTGATCTTCCCCTGTGGGGTTCTGTTTCGAGCACATCCATGGGGTCAACTTCGGGCTGGGTTCTAGCTCGGCTCCGTTCAGCGGGGTTTCTATGATTAGGTGGCATGACTGGCTCAGCTACATCCGACCCTCGCCTGGTGCCTCCCCCGCTAGGTTCGGTTCCAAGGGCTTCCTCGAGTCGGAATTCGGGCTGAGTCCGGGCGCGGCCCCTATCATCGTTTTTCCTGTTGGTAGCTTGTTCGAAGAGTGAAGACCTTTGTTGCCTCCGGGATCCTCCGGATTGGGATTCACCCCATGATTCCGTGTTGCGGTTGGACTCCTCAGCATCCCTTAAGCGTGACATGAGTTGGTCCACCAAAGTTTCTTGTTGGGATGTGAAGCGGTTAGTTACTTCAGCCACAACCCTGTCCAGATCTGCCCTAGTGATTGGTTGTTCCGTTGCGGGACCAGTTGGATTCTCCTGATTTTCATCTGGTACTGCTGTTGAAGTGGGCTGATCTGTGATTGCTGGATCTGGAAGGCTGCTAGTTGCGATGTTCTTTCCTTTGTTAACATCCCTTCTCTGCTTGGAAGGCATGATTTCTAAGCAACGAGTGATGTTGTTAGGAAAGAGGTTGAGTGGGAGAAGATGAAGCCTGAGTTCACCGTTCTCAGTGAAAGCACCAAAAATGTTTGCACAAAAAATGGACAAACACCTCCAAGTCGTGTTATTTAGTTGATTATATGTAATTTTCAATGATTTTAGATGAGTATGTAGATATGAGAAAAGTAGGGGCTGAAATGTAAAAGACACACAGATTTATAGTGGTTCGGCCAGAATGTGCCTACGTCCACTTTATTTGTTATTATCTTCTTTCTTTCAGGTTACAAGTACAATGCGTTGTATACAAGTGTATGAAAGTAGTTTGAAAGTTCCTTCCTTGCTTGAGCTCTCAAACTTTTCTGCCATTGTTGTACCCCTGCCCCTCTATTTATAGAATGAGGTAGGGGGCAGGGGTCTTGGAAGTATATAACTGCTGGTGGGCCCGGGCTGAAGCGATCTGGACTGGCAACTGTGTTGGTTCGGCGAGCTTCATTCGGTGGTGAGGTTGGACTGGTGGTAGCCTTGTTCGGTAGGGAGTTGGCTTGGTGTCTTGTGGTGACGCGGTTCGGTAGTGCCTAGGGAAGGCCTTGATCCGGTAGGTGATGTAGAATGCTTGGTTCGGCAGGGGGAGCTGGTTCGGCGATGCTCCACTTGTCATGGGTGCATGGACTGGACCGGTGACGGAGTGGACCGGTGGTAGGTGGTTCGGTTGTTGGAGGGGCTTTCGTCCGGTTGTCGGTGTACCGGATGGAACTGTTACCGAATGAACATGGGGGGTGTTGTGCCGAATGGATTCCTGCCTTGCTTTACCGAATGAGCCTTTGCCTGTATTGCCGAATGACCTTGTACTGGGAATGCCGAATGGACTTTAGGTTGGGCCACCGAATGGAATAGAGGGTTGCGAACCCGGGTGAAACTGACGCATCTTGGTCTCGAGATCTTCTGGGTGAGAATTCGCCCAACAACAAACATAGTAATTAGTTGAAAAATGTTTTCTCTTTTAAGTTAAAAACAAAAATTATATGATTTTAGCTTGTTCCGCCACTTTCGGCACCTGGGATTCCAACTAGGACATTTCACAACCTTTCGAAACCAATGTGCATTGTATCGATTTTCTTGGCACGTATCGTATTGGGTAGAGGTGAAAGGCACGTAGTCGAAATACACGATACTGATGAGGTTGAGGATGTCTTGTTTTAAACTGAAGTAGCGCCTGATTTGTTTTTGAAAGATAGCTTTCATCTCGGTTGGCTTTCAGCTGAGTCAAATGTTTTTATATAAGATGTTTTGAATGGGGTTGAGCTCTTTTGTTTTAAATAATGCTTCAAAGGGGTCGAAATCCCTACCTGCCACCTTTTTATCGTTCGAAGTCAATGGTTTCGAAAGGTACACTTAGCTTTTAAAATTAACCACTTCTCCAATGCTTTCAGAAGGGTGGTTTTGACACCCTCACTTCTTTACTTAGGAATGCTTTTGAAATGTAGGCTTTTAACTTAAATGATTTATAGACCCTTTTGTTCTGTTGAAGTATAACCCAATGGCTTCAAAAAAGAAGGTTTAAATGGTTTCAAAAAGTGTTTTTCCACATGTTTTATATTAAACCCAAGTGTTTTTGAAAGATTTGAGTTTATAAAGTTTTGATGCTTTCGAAAGGTTTTAAAGAGAGATTTCGAAGTGTTGGTTTTCCAATGGTTTCAAAAGAGTCGAAAGGTACGATTTTTTTGATTGTTTCAAAAGGACTGAAAGAAAAGGGTTTTTCAAGGATTTCTAAAGACAATGTTTTGAAGTGTTTTAAGATATGATATCTAAGTCTTAAAGCTTACGAAACGAAGGTTTTCAAAGGTTTCAGAAGGGTTTTAAGAATGGTTTCGAAAGGAAGGTTTTGTCCTTTCGGCCTAGGAAAAATAAAGGGTTTTACTTGGTTTAGAAAGAGGTTCTTTCAATGGTTTTGAAAGTGTTACTTTCAGTGGATTCGAAAGGGGCTCTTTCAAGTGTTTCAATGTTTCATTGATTAAGGTTTGAGTAAGGTATATATATAACATGACAAAGTGATTTGGGATAAAGCATAGAGTATATGTATTTTTCCAGTGAGGATTAGATTTAAAGACTCAAATCGTTTTGAAAAAGTTTTCAAGAAAAATTATGGAAAAATATCCATAGGTAAAATGACTCAGATATTAAAATACCAGATGAGACGGGTATAGGGTCGCGCCCTATATATTAGCTATTAGCCTCGGCTATTTTTTTTTTTTTTTTAAATTTCAGTGTGTAGGGCTTTGTCACGGGTAAGACTAAAATTATGATTAAACGCGGAAATGAATATATGTTTATACACAGATAGGTTATTGGTGAACTCACAAAACCATTAGGATCAGATGACCCTGGAAGATGTTAATTTAGGGCAGACTGTGTAGAGAGAAGTGTTTAACAGATAGTTAAGGACAGACCTACGGAAAATGAATATCCAACAGATGTTGAATAAATTTTGTTTATATTGCCTACATGAAGGATGGAAACTGTGCCAGCCTGATGTCTACAATGCGTTTCTTCAAGGGAACCTTATAGAAGAAGTTAAGTAAAGTAGCCTCAAGGCTTCGATCAAGACAAACCACAGTATGTCTGCACACAACTTAAGGCTATCTATAGGCCCAAACAAGATGAGCCTCGTTCATTCCTTAACACCTATGGATTCAAAAACTCAGTAACAGATACTTTACTTTTTATACTACAAATGCTAGGTCATATACTATATGTTCTAATTTATGTAAGATGATATAATTGTGACAGGTAACAATGAGACACTAACAAACAGTTTGCTGACACACTAGCGCAAAGGTTTTCCATAAAAGATCTAGTAGATCTTTCCTTACTTTATGGGAATAGAAGTCACGCACAATCAACGTGGAGTATTATTATCACAGCACAAATACATCAAAGACCTACTAGCTCAAACAAAGATGACAGATCCAAAACCAACAAAAACACCAATGGCAACATCTCCCTCACTCATGTTGTGCTTAAGGAAACCACCTGAAGATCCAATGCAATACAGAACAGTGATTGGAAGTCTTCAACAATACTTACTAATCACTCGTCCAGAGATTGCCTTCTTAGTGAACAAGCTCTCATAATTCATAAACAAGCCGACCACAGAACACTGGTCTGCAGCAAAAAGGCTTTTTCTTTATGTCAATGGAACATCAACTGTAGGTATACAACTACACAGAAAGTCACCATTAAGCTTGCATGCATTCTCAGATGCTGATTGGGCTGGTGATAAAGATAGTTACTGTTCAACTGGAGCATATGTACATACTTAGGAAGGAATGCAGTCGCTTGGAACTCCAAGAAGCAAAAGACAGTGGCTAGGTCATCCACCGAAGCAGAATATCGTGCAATTGCAGATGCAATGTGCGAAGTTAACTGGGTTTGCAATATATTATCAGACATAGGAGTACAAATTCAAACAAGCCCAGTTGTGTATTATGACAACATTGGAGCAAATCATCTATGCTCCAATCCAGTGTTTCATTCACAGTTGAAACACATAGCTATTGACTTCAATTTCATCATGAATCAAGTACAACATGGAGCACTACGTGTAGCTCATGTTTCATCTCAAGATCAACTAGCAGACACTCTTATGAAACCACTGTCAACAGCTCCGTTCACAGACTTAAAGATCAAGATAGGAGTTCTAGGAAGACCTCCCATCTTGAGGGGGGATAGCAGCCAGCATTGCATATTAGCCAAGTCCTCATCACAACTAACTCTCCTATTCAAATGTATTTACCCAGTCCTTAGGCTACCTAGGATCTGTATCTGGCAGTTGATTGAGATTGTACTCTATAAATATGTTGTAAAGAGAAGGGTGAATAAAAACTCCACCACTATTATGATAAATATCTGCCTCTCTAGTTTATATTTAACATAAGCTACCATTATATGACGTTCACTCTAGTTAGATACTTTAATTTTAGTTTTAGCAGCTTCTTGCACTGGAATAGTTCTTAATCATATTTATTATCTCTAAAGCTGCCATTATGAGACATTTACTCCAGTTAAAATTTAGTTTTAGCAGCTTCTTACACTGAAATAGTTCTTAATCATATTTATTATCTCTAAGCTACCATTATGACACATTTACGCCAGTTCGGTACTTAAAATTTAGTTTTAGCAGCTTCTTACACTGAAATAGTTCTTTTTTTCATTTTCCCATGCTAAAGTATAGTTTTAGTGATGAAAATATTGTTATTTTCCTACTGAGATAGTTCTTTTTCTTCAGTTATACCCATGAAGACTAAAATTTTATTATCAATTATTAGGGTTGAGCTTTGAGTTCAAGTTTAAATTACACGATGGATGCTGATTCTGACTTCCTCTTAGAACTTATGAACTATTTGATATATTGAACTGCATATTAGAGAAGTACTAGAAAGAGAAAAAAAACGGTGAAAAAAAAATACCATGATAATATTACCAAGAACTAAAAAAATTACAAATAAATAAAATGAAAATACTTCATTAAGATAGTTACAATAGTTTCCTGGTCCTTGCACGGCTGCTAATCAGAACTACATCATCCAACACAGGTCCACAAAGGGAGCTGAAATCGTCGCTCCTCATGTTGTAACTCGTGCTCAAGAACATAACACGTGTCCTCGCTGATATAGCGTCAAACTTCAACATTCCACGTCTAAACCCGCCTTTACCTGTCAATAATCATTGAAATTTGAAAGTCTCGTAAAACATATAATTCGAGTAGTTAGGGATTTTTTAAAGAAAAGGAAGGTGTGCTGCTAAAATCATCCAAGCTTGCACTTCCTAAGAGCATAACGAGGTATTAGAAAATGCAAAACCTAATGCATTAGCATTATATGGAGTTCTGGTGTCAAAGGCATGGGTGTTTGCATTCTGATACCAAATTATGGTAGGAGGTAGTGCAAACTTGTTGCTTTTAGCACTACACCAGAAAAACAAAAACAAAAAAAAACAAAAAACAAAAAAAATTCCGATTTTACCTTTGGACTGGTAAGGAACTTTAACGCTGTCTTTGCCTGCAAAAGCTTGAATAACCAAAGGACCCGTGCATGTATTACTTGCATCACCAACCGAGAAACTCAACGTGTATGATTTTCCAATAACAGTGGGCACGACTTGAGCTATCGCACTCTCCATCCCTCCTACTAACTCCACTGCTCGACTCCCTTTGGGAACAGAAAAGTGAGACGAGTCGATGTACTTCACAGCTTTTAATGATTCTATTATCCAACCGGATAGTGGAGAGTGGTCGTCCTCTATGTGCGGTGGGATCAACACCCCCCACGATGTGTTTGGCATTATGTAAGGACCTTCCTCAAAATCTCCATTCTTCATCAAGTTCTCTACAAAAAGAAGCAAAATGATTGGCGTTTGCACATTTATTCTACTAAAATGCTCCATTTTCTATGATCACTTCTTCTTCTTTTTTCTTTTTTTTTACCTAATCAATGGTGTTTTGTTTGGTTATGATAGAAACGGTATATGTTGAATACGCTAAGTGCTTTGATGACCATTTTGATGCGGCGCAAACCGTGCATTTTAGTATAATTGAGTTTTCTTAAATGCACCATTGATAACGATCATGAGTAATGCCACTAAGGTTAGAAAATAACATATCTTAAAGTAAGGTTGGAGACAAAAATTAAGAAAAAGTAGAAAATTCAACGGTTCTAGTATTCTTCATCTCTAAGCCTAACATTTTGATAAAATTTCTCCACATCTTCTAACATTTTTGCATGATCTTAGTTCTTTAATACAACCCGTTGTTGTTTTAGTTCAACCAGTGGTATATATAGCTCAAATTGTTCATTTTAACATAACCGAATCTGCTGAAATGCACCATTGATTATGATCGCTAAATATTTTATCCAATGCCTGAACACGGCCCAACACAAATGGTGCATTTTAGCAAAATAAAATCCGCTACAACACATTATTGCATGGTTATATTCAGCTAATGGTCAAGCACAAATGCCGCAGCATTTCGTAGTCAATATAAGCTTAATCTAACGGTTTAAGTTTTCAACTCTAGTTAAAATGAATTCTGGAACTATGACAAAAAAATAGATTTTGGCGAAATGTGAGAATAATTTAACTATAGTAATTTAGGCGGTACTAGGGTAATTTGATGTGTGATACCTCTGAATTTTTGTCTATAGTGTACAATTTGACAAAAGTAAAATTTTATGATAGTAGCATACTTGAATTACAATGAAAAAAGATCTTACTGTTGGTTCTCCTGGGAGTGTACAACGCCTTCATCGCAACCGAATCAATAACCGGCCCACACGCCGGATCGTCCTCATCGCCCGTGTTATGAATCACAATATCAACCTCCTCGACGGACGCCTTAAACGCCCAAGCATACGAGTCCCATCCGCTGCTGCTATACATTGTCTGCATTGGAAGCACGCCGGACTCGGGTGTAACAGACACATTCAGCTGCTCATTCTGCGCGCACGTACGTGCAGCGCTGAACGTAAGGGAGTAGCGCGTTCCTCTTGTCACAGAAGCCTTTTGCTTTATGTATGCGCTGTTTCCCAGGCGGACTGCGAAGGAACCTTCTGGAACTACCAGGAGCATGTCGCCTTGTTTGTGGCCTGAAGGGATGTACTCGACGTAACCGGAGGTTTCCCAGTTTGGGATTGCATGCTTTGACAGCACTCTTGTGCCCTTTAGATCGGATGGCTTTGGTGCTAGTTCGAAGTTCCCATTCTGTAGTAGACCTGCATGATGCAATGTTTATCGTGTAAATTACAAAAGTTACTATAAAAATAGACTTGTCCTTAGTCTTTGCATATGTATATTTTCAAAATGAGCATGTAGTAATCAAAATTTATATATGTGCGTTTTGAAAATGTGGACGTGTATATAAACTGAAAACAAACTTGCTTTTATAAGATAAAATCTATAACTGAAATAAGTTCTTTTTCGCAGCATATGTTTAAAATGAGTCCATGTTTAACCTGAAGAATAATTTAAGAAAAGTAGGATGTATCATGTCTCATGTATGTTATCTTTATGCCGAAATAACTACTGTAATTACTTTGCAGAGGCCATGTGGGAAACAGTGGGCGATCTGTGATCACATGGCAATTTGAACCAACAGCTGTTAACGGTCTGGAAAAAGAATGGCATGGTGCAGGCAACTTAAGCTGATTCAAGATACAAATTATCGGGTAGATTTAAAAACACTCTTAGATAAAGTTTAAGCCGCCGAATTTTTCATCTAGTAACTAGCATTACTAGCTGATATAGCACAAAATATTTTGCTTCGTAACACTGATTATGGGTTCACAAAAATATGAAAAGTTCAGTCAAAAAATAGTGCTAAGTTTCTGCATACATCGTCCACTTGATATCCCAATGAACCTTAATGAGAGGTTTCAGTGATCAGCTTCAATGGTTATTTACAAATGTTTTTCTTTCTACCTTACTCTTTTGTACTTGCATATTCATGACTGTGATGTTGGGTTCACAAAAATATGAAAAATTCGGTCAAAAAATAGTGCTAAGTTTGTCCATACATCGTCCACTTGGTGTCCCAATGGGCCTTAATGAGAAGTTTGAGTAATCGGCCACAATGGTTATTTACAAATGTTCTTCTTTCTACCTTACTCTTTTGTACTTACATATTCATGACTGTGGTTATAGGTTCACAAAAATATGAAAAATTCAGTCGATAACTAGTACCAAGTTTCTGCATACATCGTCCACTTGGCGTCCCAGTGAGCCTTAATGAGAAGATTCAGTGATCAGCTACAATGGTTATTTACAAATGTTCTTTCTACCTTACTCTTTTATACTTAATATTCATGACTGTGATTATGGGTTCACAAAAATATGAAAAATTCAGTCAAAAAATAGTGCTAAGTTTCTGCATACATCGTCCACTTGGTGTTCCAATGAGTCTTAACGAGAAGTTTCAGTGATCAGCTACAACGGTTATTTACAAATGTTCTTTTTTCTACCTTACTCTTTTATACTTACATATTCATGACTGTGATTATGGGTTCACAAAAGTATGAAAAATTCAGTCAAAAGATAGTGTTAAGTTTCTGCATACATCGTCCACTTGGTTCCCCAATGAGCGTTAATGAGAAGTTTCAGTGATCAGCTACAATGGTTATTTACAAATGTTCTTCTTTCTACCTTATTCTTTTATAATTACATATTCATGACTAGTAACCGAGCATAAATAAGTTCTCTTCAATATTTTAGATTCAACACCATTCTTTACGCTATTACTTTGCATGATATTATCATTTGCAAAGAATGGACATTGTCGTCTATGCCGTATAGAAATAATGCAGTCAAAGTAGTAGAACAATGACAGGAAAGAGAGATGACACTTAATTAGAGTGGTCCGTATTCTGACGGCATTTCCGACGGTTCGCAACGTCTGCGAGCCGTCGGAAATTGCCCTTATTCTTGTAGTGAAAAGACACGGGGGAGTTGAAGAGCTTGTTTTCACTTGTAAATGTTCAAAAACTTACAGTATACACGGGCCATGAATCAAAGCAGATCACAAAACTACAGCTCTAAAATTCATTAAATGCATGAAGATTCCATGAAAATAATCAAAGTCTAACCATCGGTGAAGGCTGACGCTATGTGGGCTGCTACACTGAATAGCAAGAACAGAGCAGAGTATTCGTATTGCTGCATTTTGATGCAGAGCTGTAGAAAGTGAATTTTTAGATTGTGGAAGAACGTAGTGGTATACACTATATATAGATTTGTACTTTACGATATGCCCTTCGTTTTTTTGAATATTGATTAATAGGCTGTCTTGTAACATTTATGTATTGTTTAATTTGCTTTGCTTTTACTCATATGTTTTGGATCTGGGTTTAGTATGCCTACACTTTTGTGTCTTTGCCTTGGGTGGATTTGTGTGGGGAAGGGGATGAGAGAGAGTGAAGGATTTAATATCTATACATTATCATTTCCCTAGTGTTAGCATATCCATATATTGTCAAATTATTGTGAAATTACTCTTTTGTTTTGAAAAATCAAAGTGGTTAATGATTATTCAACATATGTAGCATCATGTTATATCTACAACGCCGAGAGAGTTTACCGTCCAAAAGCTCAAAAAAATTACAACATTAAGCTTTGTTATCTAACTAAACTAATCTCATAGGAGATCAATTGACATGTCCCAATCACACATATAAACCCTATTCACAGAGCTTCCGTAGTTTTATATGAGCATAACGAAATAAAACATTGCAAAACAATTAACCTTACAACTCATTTTACATCATTTATATGACGGAAAATATCGACAGAATTAAGGGCGTACTAAAGGACAGTTATATGATTAACCCTTATAACGAATCTTGTTCGAAGTAAAGTAGGCTTTTAGTTTATTTTCTATTGTATATAGTGTTAGAATGGATGTAAGTAATATTTTAAAAACATTAAGTAAACACAAGTAGCAAACCTTAGGAAAAATATTTAATCGATTGCAGTTATATATGAATGTGTTCGTAGTCATGAGTGTTAAACCATGTCAAATAAGCACTTATAATTAAATGTTCCTAGTCAATATATATCGAGAACATAATATGGATACATTCATTGGGACTAATATACGTAATGATCTACAAACAATAACCCACGGGGCACGAAGGTAATATGCATACATGATTGTTTGGAAAATTTACATAACGACTCAACGAGAGTCTTCTATCGGTTAATTCTAAAGTCAAATGTAAGATCTCATGCGACGAGGTGTGGCAATCTTTAACTTGAAAATACTATGAATCTTAAGTGTCTAAACTATACTTTGATTATGGTTAATCACATGGAAATACTCGTGTTAAGCTCATAGTTTATACAAGTTGAAGAACTAGATGTAAAACATTGTTCACGAGGATTCATCTCTTTCAAATAGAATGCTAGTATCATGTAATTGGTGGTCAACTTAAAATCAAACCCTTTGCCCAAAGCAAATCGACTAATCGATAAATTTGATTCGATTGACACATGAACATTAATGTTTGATTTCACAATTAACAACAGATATTATTAGAATATTGATCATTGGCCGAGCTCTAGAAATTATATACTATAGCGATGACGGGGTGAATATGTGTATAATATATTGTTTCTCAAGAGCGTCGCTTTAAAAGACAAGAAACGAGATTTCAACTAAATAGTATTAAGTAGTCGAACAAGTTTCAACTATTGTTCTTCAACAAAGTCTGTACAGACTTTAATATCTGAATTGTTTAAATATTACCGACGGCTAAATTCATACCTGGGAGTTGCACAAGCGCAACTCTTAGCTTTCAACTAGAAATAATTAATTGAAATTATTCATAAAGTTATGAATTGTTACGGAGAATATAATGTAATGATTATATTACTTGTTTGTTTATGATTATTTATTATTATTTAAAGGCATGAGTGAGTACCTCGAGGGGTTTGTGCACTCTCTCTGATGCTTCAATTTGGTGGAGTCCCTAGCATGAGTGGTAGTTTCTTAGAGCTCCCATGCTCTCTTGGAAGGAGTTGACAAGTCGGGCTTGTCACCGGCACTAGAATGATTCATCGATGACTTTTGTACCCTCTTAGGTTAGCCACACCTAAAGGTTGTCACTTCTTGCTGCAGCATGAGCTTTCCTTTTTGGCTTGTTGTAGATAGATGTTGCAGTAGTCTCTAACGGCTTGTTGATTTCTAAGGATGCAACCAACTCCCCTTTCGAGGGGGTCTTTTATTGTGAGTCAATGCTATGCCACGATTGCATGTAGATCAGCTAGAGCTGACCTACCTAGAAGAATGTTAAACGGAAAGGCAGTACTTATAACAAAGTTTGCCTGTATTTTGGCGAAGCAGGATTCCTCACCAAAGGTGATAACATGTGAGGTCGAACCTAGAGGAACAATTCTGATGTCGTCGAAGCCATAAATAGGCAATGCGCAAGATGTGAGAATTGATGATGGAAGTTGTCGTATCAGGCGCATCGCACAACGAGGTAAAATGTGTAAATTTAAAAAAAATTAATTAATTCATTATGCACTAGATGTTTTATGGTGTTATCATGAATAACATTAGTACATTAAATCATATTTAATATTATACAGGTTGATATTGACCCAAATTTGATGTTATGTTACATTATTAACATGAATAATGTTATTCTTGTATGAGATTTAGTGAGATAATTTCACTATTAATTCGTATTTGCAATTATTGAGAGCGAAATATTTAAATAAAATATTATTAATATAGATTGCATTTAATCCACAGTAGTACTTAACAAAATAATTTTATTAATTTTGATAATATTTTATTTAAATATAGTATTTCATAGTATATGTATTGCATATATTTTTATATACAAAATATATATATTTATATGTATATGTACGTATATGTGAGCGAGTGTGTGTGTATATACTTTATGATTTATTTGAATCGAATGTGAAAATTTTCAAATAAATAGTGAGATCTAAATTTTTATTTTCTATTAATAGCGCTAGTTTATAATTATCCTTCTGAAAAATTAATATAAAATAAAGTATAATTTATATTGTCAAGCACAAGTATTCGATATACAGTTGAATAACATCAAAATGCCTAAAATTTTATTACAAACCAAATGGTACAAGTTGGGCATAAAATATCTTTCCTATATAGAAGTTATGAAGATTAAAACTTATAGAGGCTTTGGTAAACAAAAAAATATAATAACTAAATGTGATTTTTAATATTGTAAGGGGGTTATTAGAAAAATTAACCTTCCCATCTACATATGTGCACATTACCTCGTCCATTATTGCCGCTGTCCTACCTCATTGACTACGCCGCAACCGCCACCACATACTCCGCATGTTCAGATGAACATCCTAAGTTCCTAAGATTCAAGCCTAATCCTCTACTATCAAATCCCTAATTTTGCATCGTGTTATCAAAGTTGTTGAAACGAGTCTTCATACGCATTAACACCGTATCCTCCAACCACCCGCGATATGGATTTGAACGAAGATGTAAGCAATGCGGTAATGATAAAATCAATGTGGTCCAAATAATCTACGTATGCGTGGATACTGGACAGTAACCAAGCATATTTTTTTGACATCAAAAATTAGTATTTTTTTCAATGTTTTATCTAAAAAATTGATTCATTAATAATTTAAAAATAATTATACAAATAAATTCAGTAGATTGATTTGAAATATTTTTGTTGTGATCCCACCAGCAATTAAAACTTGAACTGATCACTTCAACTTTGAGAGATCCTATCTCTAACTTGATAATGGAGTTACAAATTCCACTATTAAGATTTATTTATTTTTATGAAGAAAAAATGTATTTCTATTTCTAAGAATGGACATCTTGATCTTTTTATAACATAGCAAATGGACTATGTAATATCTTATCTAGATCCACCAACCAAGAGACGGCCCATTATAAATGAGACTTTATCTCAATTAATTAGTTAAACACAACTAATTAATTCATACCCAAATATATTATGGTAGACAATATTTTAAGACAAACTTAAAAAAATTGATTTCTAAAATAAAATAAATATACATATATATTATTTATTGTATTTAAATTACAATGGTAGCCGAAAAACATTTTATTAACTAATTTTAGACCCTCTACTAATAACTAGAATAATAATTAATTAATTAATATAATCATTATATTAATTTCTCTATGGTGCTAATTTATAACTTTTATGAATTATTTCAATAAATTATTTTCAGTCGAAAATTGAGAGCAGGGTTGTGCGACGCCTAAGTATGAACTCGTCAATTAGTAATATTTAAACAATTCAAATATGAAAAGTTGGACGGACTTTGTTAATGCACAATAGCATAACACAAGTTCATTTTCTTATAAACTATCTTGTGAAATCCAATTTCTTATCCGTTAAAGACATACCCTTAAGCAACAATATATTATGCAAGTTTTCTCATCATCGTCACTATATCACTTATATATCTAAGGATAGGTCAATGGTCGAAAGTCTATTACTATCCGTTGTTAATTATGAAGTCCAACACTAAGGCCATGGTTCAATCCAGTAATAATCTTCTATTAGCCAGTTTACATTAGTCAATGACTTTGACTACCATATACGATGATATTAACTTCTAATCAAAGGAGTTACTCTCTATTGAATAGTGTTTCACCTTAAATGGTTCAATTTTACCCTATTACGACCTTAACATGATTATCATCTTGATTGACCATAATCAAAATATAGTTTAGACACTTAACATTTAGACTACTTCACATTGTTACGTAGGATATTCTATTTCACTTTCAACCTATAAAAGAATCTTGGTAGAGTATCGCGTAATTATTCCAAACAAATACTCATACGTAAGCTCTTGGTGGCTCCCCCAACGGCCGTGAGTAATTCATCGTCCATCATACAGAGTTTGTTTCGTGCACTAGTGTCAAAGAAGATTTTGATATCACATACTTAATACATCTTGATTGGAAAGATTTAAGAAAAACTATTAATTTTATTTGATTCAACTCATGATTATGAATACATTCGTAGCTACAATCGATTAGATACTTTTACTAAGGATTTTTTTACTTGTACATATTTAATGTATTTACAACATATATCCTAGTTTAACAATATGCAAAATACAAGATAAAAACAAAAGTTTACTTCATTTCAATCATAATTTGCTGTATAAGTTAAGTTATATAGTTAAATTACATAATTACACCTAAGGACACCCTTAACTATATCGAAAGCATTGTTTGGTCAAAGTCGTTCTTGAACATGTCATTGACAAAGATACCCTCGTCAACGAAGGCTAGATGCACTTTAGTATGGGTGATGTTAATGAAGATGACCATGAGGTCATGGTGGGTGTAGCATACGCCTCTCTTTTCTTATGGTGCAAATGTGATTCCAGATTCATCTTCCTCTGCTCTCAACACTTTGGGGGCTTTGAGATCTGCTAAGAAGATTTCTTGTCAACACCCCAAAATGATGCTAAAAAAGGTGAATAAATCTTTACACGAGTTGTGCATAAAAGAAAGCATGAATCCTCTTAAGATTGCCTTTTGATCAGGCCTTTTTTTATAACAATCATCAAGCAGGCCTATCGATTGTTTTGAAATAGTTGGATTCTATGTTATATGACTTTTCGATCCAGTTGAGTAAGTATGGCTTCTCCTTTAAAAGCCTTCCTCTCATTGAAATATCCTAAATTAGGCTTTCTTAGATCGGTTTCTAAATGGAGGCCTTAGGTTGTTAGTTAACTTGAGTTTTGGGTTCTTGAGTGGAGATTGGGGGTTTCAACCTTGTCGAAAGCTAGAGGATTTGTCCTTCTTTTTTATAAGTAGGAAACCTTAAGCTTCAATGGATACGAGAAGAGTTTCGATCTTGTCGGAAGCTTAAATCTGAGTTCTTTGTGTTGGATAAGAACCTTTAGTGAATTTTAGCTTGGTTTCAACCTTGTTAAAGACTTCAGCTTAGAGGAAGATGGTTCTAATTTGGTTACAGAAGTTATTAGAACCTAAATGGGTTTTGTCTATGTCGATAGGAGCCTTTCAATAGAGGTTAAACCTGAAACATAGAGGTGAATCCAATAAAAGCTAAAATGAAATTGTAAAATAGTATAAAGTAATTGAAACTTCCCTTTCGCCAACTCAAAAGACTTTATTTCTTTCATTTCCCTAATTGATTTACAAACTAGGGTTATGTTAACTGCTCTTCATTAGCGACCTAGGACCTAAAGATATGGAGCGACCTAACAACAGGAATGACTTAGCGATTTAAAGATGACTCGACCTAGGAAGGGGGGGAGGCGACCTATCAGGCTTTGCGACCAAACAAGAAGCTGCGACCTAAATGAGTCTACGACCTAAGAATGAGTGCGACCTAAAGACTTAAGCACTGTCACGACCTATGATCTATGGAGAGTAGCGACCTAACGGTTCCCAGCGACCTAAGAAAGGCCGCGATCTAATGATTCTCAGCGACCTAAGAAAGGCCGCGACCTAATGATTCTCAGCGACCAAAGGAAGGCCGCGACCTAGCGGTTTAAAGACTTCACAACCTAACGACCTAAGGGATCGACTAAGGCTGCAGGAAAACACTCACGACCTAAGTTAGGTCGTTAACGACCTAAACACGTAAGTAAAGAGGCCGCCTCTACTATGTCACTGGGTGTTAGGTCGTGTGCGACCTACAACTTGTTGGAAAAAAGATGCGCTTACACATGAAGAAGGAAAGCCGGAGCTCCATAGGTCGAAGACGACCTACGACCTAGATACATAGAGGAGAAAGCCACTTATGCCAGGCCGCTAGAAGATAGGTCGTTTACGACCTAGGACTTGTCGTATTCAGCATGCGTACTCTAGTGGAAGATGAAAGATGAACCAGTACTCTTTAGGTCGAGGGCGACCTACGACCTACTTAGGTCGAGCGCGACCTATGGCCCTAATCCAAAGTTGCCTATAAATAGAACCCTAACTCCAACAATGAAAGGACCTTTTTTTTTTGGGGCACATTCACTTGAGAGACCGTGACCTTGCTGCATCAACACTTAGAGCTTTCGGGTGGTGCTTTCACAACCATAACTCATACACCGGGGTGTTAGCGTTCAAATTTTAGCGTTAACATTTTTGGTGCTTTCACTGAGAATTGAACTCAGGAAAACTGTCATCATTGCTTCACAGAGATTTGTAGAAAGAATTTCTTTAAAAACCAGAAGTCTATCTGAGATTATGGCTCCTGGAAGGAAAAGTAGATCTGTCAGATCTGGAAACATTCAAGAGGGAACCTCCGCTTCCCCTGTGCCTAATCAACCTACTCCGTCTGTTGGAGTTACGAAAGCGGAGTTGGATGCTGTGATTCTAGGGCTAAACCAGCAGATAAACGCCCAAAGTGCACAATTAGAGGCTCAAAGTGCCCAGAATGCTCTGATTCTGAATAAGTTGAACGACTTACTTGGGGCAAACAATCAACCGGCTGGTAATGAAAGGAACTATGCTGGCAACGTTCATGATGTTAATGAAAGGAATGCTCCTGAAAGGGCTACTAGTCCCTTTGAGCAGGCAGTACCTGAGGTCGGTGGATCTAGAACTCGGCATGATGAGGAATATCTTTCTGGAATGGTCCGGCAAATCATGAAAGAAAGTATGCAAAGGGTTGAAGATGAGAAGGAATGGGGTTTCGCCCCAAGCAAAACTCCGTTTACTGAAAAAATCTTAAAGGCGGAGTTTCCAAGGAAATTTGTCCCTCCGAGTATCCCAGCTTACAAAGGGACAAGTGATCCGAATGAATTCTTGTATAAATATGATTGGCACATGACAGGTGCCAGAGCTTCTGACGAAATAAAGTGCCGATATTTCCCCGTATACCTGGAAGGTGTAGCTCTACTATGGTTCACCAAGTTGCCAGTCCGATCTATTGATCAGTTTTCAGACTTGACCAGAAAATTCAAGGAGCAGTTTAGACTATATGCTTCGAAGCCAAGGACATCATGTCACTGTCAAGTTTGGAGCAGAATCCTGGTGAGTCTATCAGATCTTTCTTGAACCGCTTTAATATAGCGCTGGCTGAGGTGGACAATGCTGAACCACGAATGATACTGACTTATCTGATGAGGGCTATTGATAAGTCAAGCGAATTTGGGAAATGGTTAAATATGAAAGAGCCAACCTCTCTCGAAAAGTTCTACAAAAAAGCAGATGAATTCATTCGCTTGGAAAGTCGTCCTTTGCCAGTAAAGGCAGTGTTGGAGAAAGCTGAAGATAACACTGTCATTCCACGCAAGAATGAATCGGTGGGGCAGAAAAGGGAGAATAATAATGGAAAGAAACAGGGTAATCTGAAGAAGCCCCGATCCTTCAAGCCATCAGAATATACTCCATTATCACATACGCCGGAGCACATCTACCTTGCCACTAAAGATTCCGTCGATTTCCCTAAACCTATCCCTTTGAGAACCGGGAAAAAAGCCATACAGAGTGGGAAATTCTGCCGCTTCCACAATCAACCCGGTCATGAGACTGATGAATGCCGCCAGTTGAAAAATCTGATTGAAGAGTTGCTAAGAGAAAACAAACTGCAGCAATTTGTGAAGAAGAATAGCAACAATCCTGCATCGTCAAGTCAGGGGCAACAGGTTCCTGTCCATCAGCCTAGGACAGGTAAGAAAGCTACGGAACATGAATCTGGAAGGCCCGTTATCAATGTCATTACAGGAGGGCCTCACCCAGCTGGCAAGAGCTGGGGTGAGATGGAGAGATATTCCAGGGCTTTGAAATATGCTCCAGCCGAAGAAGACGTCTTTGTTTTAGAAGACACTACGCCCCTGAAACAACAGAAAACTTTCAGCGATGATATTGTTTTCAGAGCCAGAGATTCCACAGGTATAGAAGCTCCTACCCTAGATCCCTTGGTCATCTCGGCTGGTATTGGACCAGCCATTGTCAGAAGAGTCCTTATTGACTGCGGAGCATCATGTAATATCCTCTTCAAGAAGACATTTGACCAGATGAAAATCCCTATGATCGATGTACAAGCCTCATTACAGAAGATCGCTGGCTTCACTGGGGAGCCAAAGCAACCAATTGGGACCATCGATCTGCTTGTAGAGCTTGGGGAAGCAGAAAGGAAAGTGGTCCGCAAGCAAACATTTGTGATTGTCGACGAGTTTTCTGCTTATAATGCTTTTCTTGGCCGTCCAACACTCGCAGCATTCAAAGCTATCCTAGCCCCGTGGTGCCTCACTATTAAATTCCCTACTGACAATGGAGTAGGAGTTATATAAGGGGATCAAAATGCTGCGCGAGAATGCTATTTGACAGAGCTGCGAGAGTCAAGAAAAAGAGAAATGGGAAAGGATGCGGCAACCCCAGTCTGCATCAAGGAACCAGCCTTGTAGCAATTACGGGGCGGACCCTGCACTGGCGAGCACAGCGGGGCACGGAAGGAAATGGATCCCAGAAAAGCCAGTGCAGGGGAGAATAGAGTAGTACCGGTGGAAACAACAGTTCCGGTACCTGTTGACCCGAAGGACCCAAATAAGGTGTTGAATGTGGGTTCACAGCTTAATGTGCCAATTCAAAATATCTTGATATCTTTCCTGAAAGCAAATCTGGATGTCTTCGCTTGGACTCATGCCGATATGTGTGGAATATCTCCAGAAGTTGCAGTACACGCTCTGAATATTGACCCAAAGTTTACGCCAGTTAAACAGAAAAGAAGAACTCAAGGTCCAGAAAGGTCAGCAGCATTAAAAGAAGAAGTTGATCGACTCATGGAAAATAACTTCATCAAAGAATCCACATATCCGAATTGGGTTTCAAATCCTGTGTTGGTCAAGAAAGCTAATGGAAAATGGAGAGTGTGCATCGATTTTTCCGATCTAAACAAGGCTTGCCCCAAAGATTGCTTCCCATTACCCAGGATTGATCAACTGGTAGACGGAACTGCGGGACATGAAATGTTATCTTTCATGGATGCCTACTCCGGTTATAACCAAATCATGATGTACGAGCCGGATCAGGAGGATACAAGCTTTATCACAGATGTTGGACTTTATTGCTACAGAGTTATGCCCTTCGGATTGAAAAATGCAGGGGCAACCTACCAAAGACTTGTTAATGCTATGTTCAAACCGCAATTGGGCAAAACTATGGAAGTCTACGTCGACGACATGTTAGTGAAGTCCAGGAAAGCAGCGGATCACATTGAACACTTAGCAGAAATGTTCGCAGTCCTTCGGAAATACAGAATGAAACTTAACCCTCTGAAATGTACATTTGGGGTCGAGTCCGGAAAGTTCTTAGGTTTCATCGTCAGTGCTAGGGGCATTGACGCTAGTCCAGCTCAAATTACTGCCTTGAAAGAAGTTAAAGCTCCTAGAACGAAGAAGGAATTGCAGAGTCTCAACAGAAAGGTCGCCGCCCTGAGTCGGTTCATTTCCAAAGCCACTGATAAATGCATCCCACTCTTTGATGCCCTGAAGAAAGGAAAGAAGAATTTTGAATGGACTTCCGAATGCCAAAAAGCCTTCGATGAGTTGATCCGTCATATGGAAACGCCTCCAATACTTTCTAGGCCAGGCAATGGTGAGGATCTTCTTATATACTTGGCAGTATCATCTCATGCTCTAAGTGCAGCGCTGATTCGGGAAGACAAAAGGATTCATCATCCGGTTTACTATATCAGCGAAAGACTCACTGGGGCAGAGCTGAATTACTCCAAGTTGGAAAAACTCTCCTATTGCCTACTAGTTGCATCAAGGAAACTGAGGCAATATTTCCAAGCTCATCCTATCAAAGTACTCACTGATCAACCTCTAAAGCAAGTCCTATTTCGCCCTGAAACTTCGGGTCGCCTTCTAAAATGGAACATTGAACTCAGTCAATATGACATCACTTATCATCCCCGAAAAGCAATCAACGGACAAGCTTTAGCTGATTTCATTGCAGAATTCACAGAGAAAGATAATGGTGAGGAAGAAGCGATCAATGATTCCCCAATCCAGTGGAAGATGTATGTTGATAGCGCAAGAAATGACTACTGTTCTGGAGCCGGAGTGGTACTTGAAACTCCTGAAGGTCGATCATTATGTTATGCACTAAGATTGGAATTTCCTTCAACAAACAATGAAGCAGAATATGAAGCTCTTATTGCAGGTCTGAAAATCGCTAAAGAGCTAAACATTCGAGCATTACAGATCTTCAGTGATTCTCAGCTTATTGTATGCCAAGTCAAGAAGGAATTTCAAACAAAAGGTGGAAACTTGCCTTCCTACTTGTCAAAGGCTTGGGAACTCCTATGTGAACTGGATCATTATTCAATAAGCCATATTCCCCGGGAAGAGAATACGAAGGCAGATTCCCTCGCAAAGTATTCAAGTTCTGGTGAAGCTCAACTATTGGGATTGGTTCCCGTAGAAGTCCTCTCAGCACCAAGTATAGACGAGATGGATACATACTGGATTATGAATGTATCTCAAGAACAAGAGTCGTGGATGACTCCAATATTAAATTACCTACTCAACGGTTCTCTGCCAGAAAATTCAAGAGAGAGACAGAAGCTACTAAGGAAAGCCTCTCGCTATGTAATTCAGGATGGCCGATTGTACAGACGGGGATTCTTAATGCCTTTACTTCGATGTGTATCCAGGGAAGAATCCAAAACGATCCTAGCTGAGGTACATGGAGGCGAATGTGGTGATCATTCAGGTGGCCAAACATTAGCAAAGAAAATTCTCCGGTACGGATATTTTTGGCCGGAAATTAATCGAGATGCTGCAGATTACTCCCGAAAATGTGACAGATGCCAAAGATTTGCCAAAATTCCTAGAGCACCTTCTACCGAACTCACACAGATGGTCAGTCCATGGCCGTTTGCGATTTGGGGAATGGATCTCATTGGGCCGCTACCAACTGCCAAATCAGGGATTAAATATGCTATTGTTGCAGTTGACTACTTTACTAAATGGGCTGAAGCTGAACCATTGGCTACTATCACCTCTAAGAAAATGATAAGTTTTGTGACCAAGAATATCATTTGCAGATACGGTGTGCCTCAGAAAATAATCACAGACAATGGTACTCAGTTTGAAAGCGAGGAATTCCAGGATTTTTGCAAACGATTCAAAATCCAGAAAAGCTTCTCGGCAGTAGCTCATCCGCAGGCAAACGGGCAAGTGGAAGCAGTGAACAAGATCATCAAATCAACCATCAAAAAGCAACTCGAAAGAGCAAAAGGTGGTTGGGTCGATAAACTACCACTTGCACTATGGGCATACAGAACTACTCACAAAACTGCGACTGGGCATACTCCTTTTTCGTTAGCATACGGATCGGAAGCAATGATCCCGGTTGAAACAGAGGTCCCTTCACACAGAAGAGTCCATTTCAATCAAGCAGAAAATGAAAAGCTACAACTTGAAGCGCTAGATCTCCTTGATGAAAAAAGGGATGAGGCTAGTCTCAGAATTGCAGCTCATCAGCAAAGGATAGCCAGACATTTCAATTCCAAAGTTCGTCAACGAAGCTTTGAAATCGGAGATCTAGTCCTGAAAAGAATTATGACAGCGACAGGTGTGTTTGGGCCAAATTGGGAAGGACCATATGTCGTAGGTCAGAAGCTTCTTGACGGCACATTCAAACTCACTACTGTTGAAGGAGATCAAATTCCAAGGGCATGGAACAGCAATCACTTGCGTCCATACTTTACTTGAAAATTTTGTTGAAATATTGTAAAAAGAATTGTGAATGTATGATTCTTGTAATTGAAAGCAATTGTAAAACTGATGCAAATGATTAATGAAAGAATATAAAGTGGATGTAGGCCCAAATTCTTGGCCGAACCACTATAAATCTTGTGTTCCTTATTTTTATTACATGTTTGCTTTATTTTCGATATAAAAGTACATAAAATGTATTGCTGAAATGTCGATTTAAATTTTTGCAGACAATGGAAATAAAACTTGCGCATAATAAGACCGAGCGATTCTCACCATCATTCAACAAACAAATTTCAAGTCACAAAGACCCCGAATTCAAATCCTAGATAGGAAATACTTCAATTGAACGGCTAATGATTTCGATAGAAACGAGCCCTTGCTGATAAATTGAGATTGTTTGAACAAACAAACATCCAATTAGGAAGCTAGTGCCCGTTCTCACGAACTTGCCTGACAATGAAGTACACTTCCTTGGATTAAACAAGCTACTTGCAAGAAAAGGGGAATGAAAACTTGAAAAGAGAAAAAAAAAGAGGATCGGTGAAAAGGCATAAGCAAGAAGACAAGGAAACAACCAAAATCCATCATCGGCAGCACAAGTCCTCTTCAGAGGCACAACTCTTCGGAGGATAAAAGACCTCTAATGGGTCATATGCCACAAAAAAGAAAGTTCTCTACTCAACAAAAAAGATTGGAGGAGTCATGACCCTCCAACCATGAGAGAGTAACTTCCAGGCAATGAAAACCCTTTCTGAGGCACATTTCACCAGGAGTTGAAGTGAAATAGCCGCTCTTCGGAATTTCACTTCACCAGAGTTGAAATGCAAACAAAGAAAAAGACCTCTTCGGAGGCACATTTCACCAGGAGTCGGAGTAGTTACTCTTCGGAGTTTCACTTCACCAGAGTTGAAATGCAAACAAAATAAAAGCCCTCTTCGGAGGCCCATTTCACCAGGAGTTGAAGTGTTATGACCGCTCTTCGGATTTCACTTCACCAGAGTTGAAATGCAAACAAAATAAAAGCCCTCTTCGGAGGCACATTTCACCAGGACTTGAAGTGTAACAACCGCTCTTCGGAATTTCACTTCACCAAAGTTGAAATACAAAACAAGATAAAGACCTTCCTGGAAGCCCATGTTTCACCGAGATTGAAATAAAACTTCCAAGTGTCGAAACGTGAAAAGGCTTTCCTCGAAGGCATAACTCTTTGGAGGTACACGTTTCACCGAGATTCAAATAAAACTTCCAAGTGTTGAAACGTGAAAAATCCCTCCTCAGAGGTACAACTTTCTATATATATAAAAAAAAATCCTCATCAAGAGCATACTTTAACTTCCAAAGGAAGAGTAATTTACCTATTATGGAGAATGATCTTCCTCAAAAAAAAAAAGGGGGTTAAAGTACATTCAGAGGTCCGCTTTGCCACATAGAAGAATTCACTTGGCAAAATATATACATACGCAAAAGGAGAAAGTGATTTCTTCGAAGGACAAAGCGTAGAAACTTATATGAAGGAAGTTGCACTCTACGAAAATTCTCTTCGAGAATGAAGTAATTATTCTTTAGAAAACGAGAGTGCAAGTCCCCTTAAAGTATACGATATTGCAGTAAGCTCATGGTATAGGGGCAACATGGTATAGTTACATACAAAGCGGTATAACTATGTCGGTAAAGTACGCTCAAACAACATACCACAAGCTCACCGCAACATCGTATAAATAAAACTTGTGCAAAAATGAATAATAAATGCATTCTCAAATTCAAACAGAAGTTTGTACAAACGAAGAATCATTTTATTCAACTATAATGCAGATACAGGTTTCAAAATAAAAGCGGGGGCCGGTACCCGCACAACTCTCGGCCAGTTCATACAAAAGACAAAAAGCTAAAATCTTCACTTCTTTTTACTGCCTTTGGACCCTTTACCTGGCCGAATGATCAGCTTTTCAGGGCGGTCAGTGGGCATAAGGGAAGTAGGAGAGGTAGGCGCAACCGGTCCAACTTCCGGCTCCTCTTCAGTGGCAGTGATTATCTTCCCTCTCCTCCTTGATGCTCCTTGCTTCTTTCTCCTCTTTGAGGAAGACTCACTTCCTGGAGTGACAAGTTTAGATAGAGTTATGTCGTCAGAAGGAGTCCGCTCCGGAGATATGTCGCCTCCCTCAAGTCTCTCATCTTTCTGCTCTTGCGAAGCGATGGGATCATCCAAGCCATGAAGAGCCTCTATTTGTTCCTCCTGTGATCCAGGTTGCGAGGCAGAAGTAGGCGCCACCTGAAGAGATGGAGGAAGGATAACCGGAGAAGTAGAAGTTTGAGCAGTGCTTGGTACTTTCTCTACAGAAGAAAAGAGGTTAAAGTCAGTAAAGAGAGGCGATGAAGGCTCACCAATAAAGTTAGTGGAGAGAGGAGATGAAGGCTCATCAAGGTTGAGAAAATAGCCAAGGAGCTCATGAAACTCATGCGAAATAAATGAGTAACCCACTTGAGCAGAATTGACAGTAGCAAGATTAACAGTGAAGTTACCTGGAGAAGCTGGTTTCCTGATATCGACTTCATAAGCTTGCGCGTCAGCGCTCTCATCACCCTCGTCTCCACCCTGTACGCTTGTAATCTCAGTGGTAACTTTGGTAGGAGATGCAAAATGGGAACTGGAACCAACAATGTTGACTTCAGACGAAGAAGGTGGCTGGATTAGAGTAGTTGAAGTGGTTTTTTCCAGCTGGCCCCCTTCCATCACTTCAGTTCTTAATTTGGCAAGTTGTTCCTTTCCCTTGGCAAGGGCAGCGCGAGCATCATCATCAAAATAATGCCTTTCCAGGGCTGATTCGTCATAACCAGCACCTTCAGCACCAAGCATCTCAAGGGCGGCCTCCCACACTTCAGCTAAAGTGATCTCATACTTGGGACCTAGAAAAGCAAGGCTTCCACGCCCCAAGACGCTATGCAAGTAGAAGTCGAATAATGTTGAGCCGAAGCTGTTTTTGGTCGCCTCATGAGATTCTTCAGCTGCGATTCTGCCGGCGACGGCCTCATCACGTTCCCTCTCAGTTTTGGAAAGCTGAAGCTTAAGCATTTGTATCTCTGCCTCTTGGGACTTGTTTTTATTTTGAAGCTCAGCAATATCAGAGACATAGCCTTCACTGATTCTTTTTTGTGCTTCGAGCCTGTCTTCGGCATCCCTTTGGCTAGCGTGAGCGTCTCTCACTTTCAGGAGCACTTCTTCTTTTTGAGAATATGAAGTAGAGGAAGCAGCAAGCTCATGTTTCAAATTCTCAACCTTTGCTTCGAGCTCCTCATTGTAGGAAGCAATGCTCCTCATTTCGGTATCATGTTGCTCAAGGACCTTTTGCCATTCAGCCTTGTCATTTTCCATAGTGAGCATGGCCTCTATGTTGGCACGATTAACTCTCTGAAGCTCATCAACAAGCTTCTGCCAGTGGACATCCTCTCGATATCAAGTTTGACGGCGTCGAGATTTCGTAGCATGGCAGGCTTGTCAATAGGGACCAGGTCAAGGTCGAACCTCACACCCTTTAAGCACCACTGTGGAAAACGACTTTGTAAAGTGGCTGGGCCCGGTCTAACTTGAAATTTGGGCCTGCTTATTATTGTTTGGATGTCCGCCTTCCCGAGAGCAGGAGAATCGGAAGGAATGTCAAGAGGAGCAGGGGCAGTAGCCTTTTCGGGAGTAGTGGAAGCATGTCTCTCACCATATCGGGCTCGTTTGCCTGAATCTTCGGCTACATGACCTTTTCCTCGGTCATCGTGAGATTTCCTTTTGTGAGAGTCGTCACCTCTCTGCAAAGAATCGTGGTGCTCATCCCTATCCCTTCTGTCATAACGCTCTTCTTCATCCCTCCTTTCACGAGCCTTTCGAGCAGCCCTCTCTTCGTCAGACTCTCTATAGGAGGTGAAGTAGCGCCCATAATTATATTGACCACGCCCCCCGTAGCGTTGGAAGTCCTGATAATATGATCCGCCGCGTGTCATTGAAGGATCTGAAATAAGAAAAGACAAGCTTTAGAAATCTTTAAAGTATAAGAAGATAAGTGCATAAATGTGCTGAAAAATCCTTAGTTGTGTGTGAAGTGCAAACTACTCGCGTTGGACTAACGAACCACTCCTCAGTTGGGGGGAAGTGATAGGTTTCACTGTCGGTGACAATTCTTGGGATAAAGGAGTTGGAGTCTGTTGGAGGGCAGATGTCGCTTCAATCATCGGGGGTACAGTTTTGCCGCAGGCAGGGTCATCTTTAAAGAGCTCTTGGGAAGTGACAATTATGTCACTTAAATCCCCAAAGACGTCATCACCATCATGCCCAACCTGATTCCCTCCATCAGCTCCTTTGTCGGCACTCTTCCTGGTTTGGGAAGGGGGCTCCTCTTCTTCTTCAATTATGGGGGCAAGCGCGGGTTTTATTGATGGCCCCATGTCATCTCTTGGAACAGAACACTTTATTAGTGAAGTTTTTATAGAAATTTCTCCTTGTGTGTGTTCTCCAGTAGAGACCGGGGCATCAGGAATTATCGCTGGAGAATCAGGAACTTCCGTCGGAGCTTCATGAGCTTGAATTGAACGAGAAATATGTAGAAGCCCGAACTGATGAAGAAATTCATCCGTTAATAGAAATTTAACGCTCCTCTCTTCAGCCGGGATAGCGCTCAATCTCTCAAACATCGCCTTATGGCTTGGGTCCCTAGATGGAGGAGGAAGTGCTGTAAAGATAAGAAATGGAATCAGCACTTGGCAATACGAAACATGAAAGACTTAGAGTAAAATTGAAGAATGAAGGAAAAAAGATCTCACTTCCTACTCTCCAGTCAGCGTAAAATTCTGCGGGGCAACGAACGTAGAAGTATTGATTCAGGAAGCCATGTGCACTCTCCGGCAAATCTAAAATAAGTTTGCGGTTCCTCGCACCTCTTACAAGTACAATTGAAGGGTGGTCCTTGTTCTTTGCAAAAGTACACAAGTAACAAATCTCCTCGAAACTCGGAAGACGGTCAAGAGTCCTCCTGAACAAAACGCACAATCCCATCAAAATGGCATAGCCATTGGGATGCAAATGGAAAGGAGAGATCGTCAATCGGGGAAAGGTTTGTCGAAGAAATTCATTAAAAGGAGGAATTGCTCCACTTAAGCACATTTGGCGATTTATGGCAATAAAACCATAAGGCGGTCTATCAGCGAAATCATTTGGTCCAGGAAGTAAAACTTCTGCCTCGGCAATGCCAAATTGAACGCATAATTGATTAAGTGTCCGCTGTTTCAGAAGAGTAGGAGTTCTTTCTGGAGAGTTTTCTAATGGAATAGCAATCGGGAAAGTCCCTTCGGCATATTCTATCATCTCTTCTTGTTCTTGTTGAGACGTCATTCTACATAAGCAACTGGATGATTCAAATGAAAAGGTGCACGTTTCCTAAAAAGTGTGAAGTGTTGTGCAAAAAAAAAAAAAATAATAATAATAATAAAAACAAGAGAAAGTCAAACATAACTGAAATTAAGTTGGTTGACAGTTAGTCGACTATGAGATTTCAAGACTTGTTAATATAAAGCTCAAGTATAGTGTTAATGCAAACGAATCAGCTTTAACTGGATATTTTAAGTTTTGCTTTAGCATTTCACTTGAGTTCATTGGTTCACAACATTTCATTCACACAGTTCATTTAAGTTAATTACTCTTTATCGACTAATCTGTCATTTGATGTGGGCAGTCAATGGCAGTATATTCGTCCCAGTTTTCTGCAAATATTATGTTTAACAGGTTATTAGCATTGGAGATAATCTACGACAAAGTGCAACAGAATTCGAGATCAAACAATTCAATTCGATTCAAACAAGTCTTCACAGATTTTCATAAGTCATAGGTCGTCCAGCGACCTAGCATAGGTCGAAGCCTCCTTAAGTCGCGCTGTGTAAAGTAAAGGATAAAGCGTTTCAATCTCGTCACCGTGTTAACTCGGCCGCGACCTAGAATCTATGTCGCAGGAAAGTTAGGTCGTGCAGGTCCTAACTAAGTATAACTCTCAGCTCATGGAAAGCCCTAGGTCGTTTAGCAACCTAATGTAGGTCGAGACTACTCCTTAGGTCGCAAGGGTTCTTAGATCGCGAATTGTCTTGAATCACTCACATTCACTAGGTCGCAGACTTCTTCTCCACGCAATACTTCACCGAACCCGATAACCCACTATCCACCACACTTGGATCCACCATCTTGTTCGTGAGATTCATCGTCTTTCCATACCACCATACCATTTGAAAACCAACTCAAAATACCTCCGATATACCATAAATCAAACTCGCTACTGTTCGTTCGTGAGACACTACAACAGCAATAACCACTGACGATCAAAAATTGATCACAACGCGGCTCAAAGAGGAGCACGACGTACAAAATTGATTTGGGGTTCGGAAGTTAGAGCTTGGGATTCGATGATGATCGTGGGGTGGAAAGAAATCGAAGACACTTACGTAATTTGGCAGCAAGAATGAATCGATGAATGAGTAAACTTGAATTCGCCTTTTGAAGTTCGAAGAATCGTTGATGGCGGTAGGAGGTCAGAGCAGTGAGGAGAAGAAGAATTAAAGCGACCTAACATATTTATATAAGGTAAAAATGGGAAGGCAAATAGGCACGCATGCTGATACAAGTGTTAGGTCGCTCACGACCTAGCTAAGTCGAGTCGAAGCACGCGACCTATGTCATAGGCCCATACTTCGAGGGGCAAATGTTAACTGCTCTTCATTAGCGACCTAGGACCTAAAGATATGGAGCGACCTAACAACAGGAATGACTTAGCGATTTAAAGATGACTCGACCTAGGAAGGGGGGGAGGCGACCTATCAGGCTTTGCGACCAAACAAGAAGCTGCGACCTAAATGAGGCTACGACCTAAGAATGAGTGCGACCTAAAGACTTAAGCACTGTCACGACCTATGATCTATGGAGAGTAGCGACCTAACGGTTCCCAGCGACCTAAGAAAGGCCGCGATCTAATGATTCTCAGCGACCTAAGAAAGGCCGCGACCTAATGATTCTCAGCGACCTAAGGAAGGCCGTGACCTAGCGGTTTAAAGACTTCACAACCTAACGACCTAAGAGATCGACTAAGGCTGCAGGAAAACACTCACGACCTAAGTTAGGTCATTAACGACCTAAACACGTAAGTAAAGAGGCCGCCTCTACTATGTCACTGGGTGTTAGGTCGTGTGCGACCTACAACTTGTTGGAAAAAAGATGCGCTTACACATGAAGAAGGAAAGCCGGAGCTCCATAGGTCGAAGACGACCTACGACCTAGATACATAGAGGAGAAAGCCACTTATGCCAGGCCGCTAGAAGATAGGTCGTTTACGACCTAGGACTTGTCGTATTCAGCATGCGTACTCTAGTGGAAGATGAAAGATGAACCAGTACTCTTTAGGTCGAGGGCGACCTACGACCTACTTAGGTCGAGCGCGACCTATGGCCCTAATCCAAAGTTGCCTATAAATAGAACCCTAACTCCAACAATGAAAGGACCTTTTTTTTTTGGGGCACATTCACTTGAGAGACCGTGACCTTGCTGCATCAACACTTAGAGCTTTCGAGATCAAAGGAATACTTCGAAGAACTTCACGAAGAAACTACACATCTTCAACATGAATTCAAGAACTTTAATCGACATAGAAGCTTGAGCTACTTGTTCCAAGTCTCTTGTAACTTGAAATATATTGTACTTAAGAAGAATTGTATCAGCTTGTAACGAGATCATTAATAAAAGTACTTAAAGTGGACGTAGGCTATACCCCTAAGCCGAACCACTATAAAATTGTTGTTGTTTGCTGCTTTTCTACTGTTTTCTGCTTATAATCTGTTCCCGAGCTTTCGGGTGGTGCTTTCACAACCATAACTCATACACCGGGGTGTTAGCGTTCAAATTTTAGCGTTAACAGGTTACAATGGTTTTCTTAAGAGAACATAAGTTTAGAATGAGAGGAATCGGATCCCCAAAAATGTAACCCCTTGGGTCTTATTTATAGATGCGGCATTGCACCTTTCAACCCTGATGCCTTCGACTGGATCGGAGGTGGCTATTGATTGACCTAAGCAAGCTTCCGCCATTGTTGAAAGGTGTGATGGTGGTTCTTTGAGCTATCTTGTGAATGCTTCCGACTCTGTCGATAGCCTCCAATCATTAGTTTCGATGATGTTTTTTTCCCCTGAACCCTTCCTAGTCCACACTGGTTTCGACCGATTCGAAAGGCTTATTATGGCTTTCGAAGGGGTTGCTCCAGATAATACTTGCTTCCTAGCAGTTTGAATGATGGTGAAACCCTTGGTTTCGAATGGTTTGGCGTATATTCAAAGGGATATTCTTCACTGTCTTCGGATGGTGTGGCTTCGACTTGATCGAAAGACTTTCATCTAGTTGAAGAGTTGTCAATGACAGCGGAAGGGTGCTCTCGACCCCTTTATCTTATTCGAAAGGTTGAAACCCTTCGATATTGATAGAAGGAACCTTCTGACACCTTCAAAAGGTCACGAGGCTCCTAAATTTTGATGGTAGCATTCCTCTACTCCTACGAAAGGTTTAGCTGAAGCTCTTCTGTCTTGCTCTTTGCTTAAGGAGGGCTCGACTTGGTCGAAAGGTGAGTATTTGGAGTAACATTTGCACCTCCCCCCCTCCCGTGAAGGGATGCTCTTGACTTTCCAAGTCATCTTTACCGAAACCTAAAAGCTTCCTACCTCCTAGCCTTCCACGTAGATCTGGGTCAATCATTCAAATCCTATCCAATGGTTGATATTCTGGTCGACTTTTCTTATAAAATATGCTTTTCTTCTTCTTCCTCTTTCACACTTCATGCAATCAAAATTTCAAACACGAGTAAACTATTCTGAAAAAATTCGAGCTCTTAGTTTACTTCCAAAAATCAAATTAGTCATCAAATCCAATCTGTAATTTTAAATTTAACTTCGTTTTATTAACTTCGGTTCAATTCTACCCTTCCGGATTTTAAAATTGAGACTCGAACATTCTAAAAGGCGAATTTCAATTTTTCTAATTGTAGATTC
This sequence comes from Allium cepa, assembly GCA_030765085.1. Lineage (NCBI taxonomy): Eukaryota > Viridiplantae > Streptophyta > Magnoliopsida > Asparagales > Amaryllidaceae > Allium > Allium cepa. The sequence goes on from CM060942.1 coordinate 433,466,892, forward strand.
CAGTTGACTTACCGAGAATTTTTTTCTAATCCAATTTAAAGTTTTATTTTTCGTTTTGGTTTTTAAAATTGCTAATGGAGGATACTTAAACCCATCCCCTTATCGGGTTTGGATTTTATTTCAAAATTTTCTATTTTTGTTCGTTGTTAAGAAATCTAGGTCTTTAATTTGATAATTATTTTCATACTTTTGAAATTGAGACAGATTTAACCGTTGAATTCATTTCCTTTATAGATTTGGGGATTTTTGTTCATTAAGAAAATTTTGAAACCTGGATTTGCAATCGGGTTTGGGATTTAATAAAACATAATTCCTTTACCTGGAAGTTTCATACGTGCAGGTGAAAAATTGGCGTCGTAAAATGACTTTTCTACCCATTTGAAAGAGACTGAGGCGGCAATATTGGGTTTGCTTCCTTAGCCCCTTTCAATGGGGTTGAAATGGTGTGTAGTGCCTATTAGATTATCTTTGTCAAATGGTAATACTATTAGGTATAGAGTAGAAACTTCTTCGATAGCAAAATGTTTCGACCTAATCTAAATCCTATGTTTCAATTGCAATCCATTTTCCTTAGTTAATTTTTGGACTCATCGGATCCCTTCAACCGCTTCGACACCACCTTTACCTTCTTGGTCGAAACCCTCCTAGAGTTGTTTCTGTTCATCTTTGCCAAAACATCCTAAGCACATACGAGTTTAACTTAGAACCTTACGACTTCAATAGGTAGGTAAGGTTTCAACAACACTAGCAATTAGCTCGAGAATCCTAAGTTATTGGTTTCACCAGTGTCGAAGGGGCTTTTTTGTTGGCTTATAAAATGTTTGTGATGCACCTTTTTGCTTTAGTATTTGATTTGATTTTAACTATCGTTCTTAGAAATTAGGTTCCTGTAAAGCATTCAACATTGTTGAAAAGTAATGTATGAACAAATATTAAGCTTTGACCTTTCGACTTTGTCGATAGCCCAAGGAACACTTTTATTTAGGTTTTCGACGATGTTGAGACATGCTTGCTAAACGATGACACCCTTTTCCTTTTGACTTGGTTGGAAGCCTAATATCATTGATTTCTAACTTAAACTATTTTCACAAATTTGAAGTTTCATATTCTCTTTTGTATTTAAATTATCTAAATAGGTTTCTTTGACTAATTCTTGAAAGTATACCAAACTCATAATTAACCAAGAATTTTAACCAAAATGTTTTCACTTGGCAAAATCATGAGTTCTCTAAAGAAAGCCGAAGCCATTTCTTAGCATTCTTCCATTGCAACCCAAGATGAAAATGCTATTCTCAATGATTTTGGCATCACCGGGCCTCAGGAAACTGACACCACAAACAATCCTCCTGAATGGTATTTTGCCTATACAGCCAACCTCATATGGCATAGTGGATTCTTGCCCTTCCTAGAGTTCAGATCTACATTTCTAACTTAAGTTGGAATTTCTCCGATCTAGTTGCCTCCAAATTTCTATACTTATCTCCTGTCTCTAGAGATGATGGCGCTGGAATCTGGGATTCCTTCTCTTAACGCTGAAGTGTTAAACTTCTTAACCTGGTCGATAAAGCTAAAAAATCTCAAAAACCAAATATAAAGGGCTAACCCTCAGAAAAAGTTAGTATGAGATGGGGTTAACAAATTAGGGACTGGTAGAACCAGTTCTTCTTCGTCAAAAGCATTGCTAATATTCACGCGACTCTCGCTTCTCCCCATAAGTCTTGACTTTTGTTGACCTTACTTACTCAATGTTTTCTGTCAACTAATATCTTGTTTTTATCAGGTGCCCCTGCCAAGGAGCTTAATGACGTCGACAATAGAACTGTTGAATCTTTAATCATGGCTTCAAGCCAAGTCGGGAGCAGACTGACACTACTGACTCCCTCAAATTTAAGAAAGCACTCTCTTTTATTTGCATCTAGAAGCTCCTAGGAATTCTATCCTCTATTCAGCATACTTCTAGTGGAAAATGCTTTCTATTCTTTGGGGACCCTTCAACTTTCTCCCTTATGTCTCTTATTTGCGCAGACTTATCTGGCATGTCACTGGTCAAGTGTTTGATGTCTAGCTCTATTGATTTCTGAATTATTATATCAACTTCAATCTTTTTAAACTTTTCCAGCTATTTCTCAAGTCACATTGCCTATCAGTGGTGCTTCCCCTCCTCCTTCAACTTTTGGAGTAACGTCAATTAAGGCATCCTTTGAAAAATCCAAACAAACTTTCAAAATGAATCTAATAAAATCTTCTGAAAATGTTCCTCCAAAGAAAATTGCTAAAGTTATAGATATGGAGGAGGAGGGACACTTAACTTATGAAAAAGCTTTAAAGAGCCCAACCTTGGAGGCTCCTTATGATAAGCATGTGCAAACTCCAGGTGTTACTGATCCACTTTCTTGTATTTCTATCTCAAACTCGCCGTTTGCTCTTGCTCAATGCAACTAGCCTTGAGTATCTCTCATACCCCAAGGCATGATTCTTCTCTACCAGAATCTTCTTCTCCTCCCACCATCATTTTTGACGAGATGGTCGAGTCTATTCTCCACTCTAAATCCTTCATCTCTATTTATCCACCTACTTCTGCTTAAGATTTGGCAGGGGATTGTTGCTCTTTAATGGAGCAACAACTTTTGGTAACTTCTTCTTCAATTGACCTCATCACTGTTGGTTTTTTCTTAAATCACTAACTTATGTTCTATTTTTATTTCAGATTTCAAAGAGTTGGTTAGCTTTGAATGAACATATTTAAAAGTCTTCCACCGAATCCTTCAAGCTTCAAAAGGAAAATTCTAAGCTTAATAATCAAGTGTCTTCTTTGACTACTACCAAAAATGACGCTTCCACAAGTTGGAATGAGTAGAGGCATCTCTTGCCTAGGCCGAGAGAGATCTAGAAGCGAAAAAGTCAAGCTCATCGACTCCTTTCTGATGAATTTTTTTTCGTAAAGCTCACTCTGAAAGATTCTGAAGACAAAAAGCCTCACCTGGTCGCAAAGAACATTTCTCTGGAAGAAAATTTCAAGAAGACTAGAGCTTTGCTAAAACTTGCTATCAATAATACCCTTACCAATGTCAAACAACAAGTGCCCCAATTTGTTGGTGCCGCTGTAGGGCAAATAACATTGAAGAATTATGAAGATGCTCGTAAGCTTACATATACCAACAACCAGAAGAATTGCCCTAACTTTGGCTTTCCTTCACTTGGTACTGCCTTCGCCGAAAGGGTAATGGGCTAAATTAATCAGAGGAAGCAAGGGATGATCCTATGGACGAGGAGGAAATTAATCCTTAAAAAGTTCTTTCTTTTGATGTCCTCTCTTTTGATATCGAGTCAAACTTTGAGGATGAGGGCGATAAAGACAACGCCGCCTAGGAAAAAGATGATCACGACGACGACAGCAATGACGACGATGGTGGTGGTGGTGATGATGCTGGAGGCTAAGGTCTTGACGGAGAAAGAGGGGGTCCTTCTAGGGCTTCTAAAAAGGATGTAGCCATCAAGCTGAATTTCCAAAAAAAATAGCCATCTACCCAAAAGGATATACCACCTGCATCATTTGAGCCTTCTGCTACTCTCAAGGAGAAATTGCTCCCATTCGTATCGAGGATCAAAAAGGAAAAGAGCAGGCCTCCTAGGTATCTGTCCTAGTTTCTCAGGTATGGAATCTCTGTTTAAATATCTTTCTCTTTGAAGATAATAATTAGTGTAAAACCATTCATTTTAGATAAGGAAGAAGCCTCCACATCCCTATAGAACATAACTTGACAGAAAACAAGCAGAAATTCACAAGTTAATAGGGAATCAGACTATTTGATAAAGGAGCACAATGTTCTTCCAAAAAAAATCATAATCTTGATAGAAGTACCTCCGTACTAGCATCCTTTAAATATCAGAGGTCTGCCCTTTATTAAATAGGGTGCCTTCAATACGATGCTCTCTTGAAGGAAAATCGAGAATTACTTACTTTATTTTGGATGATGATTGAAGAAAGAGATATTTTAGTTAACTTTTTGTATAAAACTTACTGTAGACATTCTGTCATGACTCGCAATTCCATACCCTTTGAGCTGACAACAAAACTCACATGTCCAACTCAAATTGAGAAAAATGACGGAACATGAAGAGTAAATAGAAAAATAAGATAGAAAAGAATCTCATACGAATGAAAAAATATATAATATTGAACAATATCTTTATAGTGGAAAGCTTTTAAAACACATATATCGATTCTACCTAGATTCTGCTTGGATAGTTATAAATATTTGTCCTTACAAATGCTGACAAACATCAAAAACAACAACGGTTAATAGAACATGTCCGTATATAGATGAATATCTCCAATTCCTCTGAAAACTCTAACTATCTTCAACTCAACATGAAACTACTCAGATCTGACCGGAGTATTGGAAATAATCGGATCAGGCTACTAAACCAGCATCGGAAAAATTCAATAATAAATGATAGTGTCATATATCTACCTTCGGAACAAAACCCTTTGAAAAGAAAGGGTATCTTATAAGACCACGCCCACGCATAAAAGTGGACATGTTTTTACGTTATGATAACTAAAACACTTTTATATCAAAACATTCGATATTATTATTAATGAAATTCTTTTGAAAACATTTGCAGATAAACTTACTAACCTTAGCCGAAACTCTTACCATGATTAAATTCCGGACTAAATCATTTAAGGCTACATATTGGAGAATGGATTTCCACAAAAATGACCAGTGAAAGATCTACTTTCCGATAGGTACACCTATAGATGGATGTCCCGATGACCCTTCACAAAGCTCCTCTGCCAACACAAGATCGGCCTACCTCTATAACTAGATAGTACCGAATAAGCCATCCCCCAATCGTTACCGACCTTTATCCAAGCGCTCAGTTTCCTTACACGACATTAATATACATCCCGAACGTCATAACAGGAAGAAATATATCTAAAAGGGGATGATCATACCCTAATTGGGAATGATTCACTAAGCTTTGTCGCATCTAGCCCTGTTTTTCTCATTTCTAGTCGATGATGCTCGAGGCAACGATTACCTTTTCATATAGCACATATCACAACTTTGAATGCCATGTTGCCATTTCCATTGACTATTAATTGCCTTCCCTAAAAATACAATAATTGAGCCCGTACGTCTCAAAACGGGTGTTAAGCTAAGAGAAGTTGCCTTCTCCACCACCATAGATGTATATTTGTAAAAATCAGTGTGCATAATCTCAGAAAATGCACTGTCAGGCATCCCTCCATACAAGTTTGTTCTGGTACTGAATGAAACCGAAGGTACTCCCCTATCACATCTTGTTGGGAATTAATCCTAGAATTAGTAGCGAGAAGTCCTTGCAACCTAATGAATTTCAGAAACGAAAGGACCACTGCTACTAGGTATTCGGGAGCTAAGAAGAATTATTAACAAGCAGTCCTTTCATCCCGAAAATCCCTAGTCTTCATTCTCTCTATCAGCTCTTCATTTCTTGAACATGTAAATTGGTTCTAAGTGGATTTTGGATAGGAATCACACAAATTCGACCCCGTTTCCTTTGAAATCAAACCATCGATAAAAAGTGAATATTAGTATACTTGTTTGAACATTTCGGTGCAAAATCGCGAACTATCGTTATGCGACGCATCCAGTTTTAACTTATTTTTCAATACTTGAAAAAATGTATTCAAATTGAACTTCATTACTAATAAAATTATTACAAATCATTTTAAATCAATATTTTCACTTTTAAAGTATTTAAAGTGTATTTTCACAATTCATTATAATAATAATATTTTTTTCTATTATTTTAATATTAAATTTTAAAATCCAATTTCAATTAAATTTCAATTCTACCTTCAACTTAAACTTAACTAAAACTTAGATTTCAAATTTGATTTCAAATCCATCTTTAATTTCAACTTAAACTTCAATTTCAATTTCATTTGCTATTTCAATTTTACTTTTAGTTTCAATTTTGAAAAGAGACTTATTTATTTCAATATTTTATATGAAAATGGGTCTTAATTAACAAAGAGGTTACTTAGTCAATAATGATAGTAATTGTTGCCCATAATAACATAACAACCATATAACCAATCATATCATATTAACATATATAATAATGGATATAATACAATAAGTGTCATAACATTAAAATGGATCATCCAATATATTCAAATAATCAATCAAACATCCATATCATTAAATGGTGATTATCTAACATAACAATTAAACCAGATAATCAATATTATTCAAATAGCGATGAGAATTTATCAACTTCTTATCCACTCCATCAATCTTTTCGCAAACTAGCTTGCTTTACGAATGAACACGCTCATTTTATCCCGTTTTCCAAACTTGTCACTTTGAATTTCTTTTTCTCTCTTTCCTTTTTCTTTTTTTCTCTTTTTTATATGTAGGGTGGGTATGGAGAGGTTGGAGGCCATGGAAGAGAGAAAGAAGTGGATTAGGAAGTTCTTTAAGAAGAGGTTAGAGGGTTACAATTAGATTGTGCTTAAGAACTCCACTATTTTTAACCCTCTTACCTCTCTTAAAAAGAGCATCCATTAAAATAGCTTAAGAAAAGAGAGAAGAAGATGGAAATTTTTGTGAAAGAAAGTGAGAGTGGATGTAGATATTTATAGAAAAAAGCTTGGAACATAATAATGTTTTGTAAAATGACCAAAATAGCATTACTTTCTCTTTAAGCAAACTAACCCTTACCATCAGCTTTCAAATCACTAATTTAAGTCACTTTCACTTAAACATTATGTAAATAATAAAACGATTATGTTTTGTTTGAATGTGATGCTTACTTTGCTATGAAATGACATATTTGCTTTATTAGTTAATTTTTCTTAATTGTTTTCTAGAAGTTTACAACCTTATTCAGTAAAAGTAACCTTGATTAGTAACTTGATTAACACTTACATTATTTAAAAAGTGTATTTGTAAATGTACACATAAAGGTGCAACAACGTTGCAAAAAATTTAGATCGATGGAATGTTTATTTTCGACAAAATGTTTTACGGTCACATTTTGACGTTTTTGTTAAACTAGTTATTGATGTAAACCAAACATAAAAAATGAACTTCTTACTTCCTTAAATAAATTTAAACACTCTATTCATATTTTTAGTCAATATTCAAATAACCTCAAAATCTTCATTTTCACAATGTTTGTAAATTTGACCAAAATGCGACAAAATTTGGACATTTTATAAACCAATTAAAATTATGTTTCACAAACCTTATTAGATTTTAAATTTCATTACAAATGAATTTAATATGAATCTCTTTCTTTCTCAAATCGATTTATACTTTTAAAAAACCGATTTTGTTAATTTTGGAGTTGTGGTGATAAAATGTGACAAATTCTGAACATTTTTGTGAAATGATTTTGAACATATTTTTAAATACTCAAATATACTTATATTATCTTTTTTAAATGATTTTAATAAAATTTAAATTTTCAAACAAATATTTAAACCTATTTTTAAGCATTTATTTATTTTCAATAAAACTTAACTTTTGCTGATTTGCGATAAAATCCAAATTTTATACGTTTTAATTATAAGAGTAAATAATTTCTCTATTATTATTATTATATATAACTTATTTAATTAAAGTTATAATTCCTTTTATATTTAAAAGAAATAAAATCCCTCATTTTCAAAGTAGCGAAATTACGGGTCATTACATTCTCCCCTACTTTAAAGCATTTCGTCCTCGAAATGGAGGTTAGATAAAGGAATCTATCTCATACTTGTATCCTCAAACGTTTTGACTTCTTTATATTGATGATAGAAAGAAATGCATATACAAAAAGAAGGTTGATACCATAACAACACTAAAACAAACGATACCAAACAAACAGAGATTCCCCATACTAAACTGAGTACTTATCATTTACTTAAGGTTATATATCCATACATTAAGTCAGACTTCTATCCTACCCATCCTAGTGCGTACTGCACACTTAAGATAATATATACAGCAACGAAATAGACTATATTTCCAAAAACAACCACACTGATACTATATCAACATAAATGAATACATCCAACACAACACATCCCTTGACCTGAGAATGTACCACACCTGAGGTCTATACACACACACACACACATACCAAAATATAATTTTATCCCTTATACCTTAGTGCATACTATTTAATATCCAACACTATGCAGATAGACCCAAAACATCATACTATATGTGATATTTGATTCGATCTACTATTCGAATCCATAAATTTACTTTCGAACTAGTATTGATCCCCCAATTTTATAGTGTGGTCTTTAATTAGGCTTCTTGATTACAAATCATTACTATCTTTGCATAGATCCCAACTGTGATTGAAAACTCAAGTTCATAACCATAAATACTTATTAACGTTCACAGTCAAGAATCAAGCGATAAATCCTTTTTTCGATTGGTGTAAACACCTTAAAGTACTGTACCCAGATCATAGATTAAAGTTTTGTGTGCCAAAATGATCTATGTATAACTTCTATATTTTTTCACTTTCATTTTTACCAAATTCAAAATTTTTATTAATCCAAGTTTATTTCATAATCATTTACTTTCTACTAAATCCATTATTATTTCAGCATACCAATATTACTTAAGCTTGTATAATATACGTTTACTTTCTAAGAGTATATGTACATATCCCCAAACTTCAACACGTTATTACTTCAACTAGGGTGTTTAACCAATATGGTATTTTATTATTATCTCAAATTAATAAGTTATAAAACTTAACTCTTGGATTTATTTCTCTAAGGTCTTAATTTAGCTAATATTATTTATCTTATCAATATGTCAATAAGACAAATTTACTAAGTGTACATCTTTTTCTTACTAAATCTACGATTATCTACTTAACTTATTTACCTATCCGTTTTTAATCAAATTTCTTAATCTTAGATCCATTGAATATCTTATAGTCAAATTATGAAACTTAATTAACACAATATTTATTATTTAAACATTTTCATCCAACAATGAACCTACTAACCCATATTATTCAAAACTTACCCCTTTTTAAAAAAAAATCTAACCAATCAACTCTTATCTTAGTTTATTCTGAACTATAAATGATACCCTAAATGTATCACTAATTCAAAGTTTTATATTAAGACGATATTTCTTATGTCTCTTATTCCTAAATTTCAATTTGATTCTAAATTAATCAAGGTGTCTAAATTTCAAATTATCTGATCTCCTTTATGAGTTATAGAACTTATCATTTTATATTACATTTACCCAAAGTCTAAATTTAAGCTTATCTTTTTCTATCTTGTCGATAAAAAAATTTCTAAGTGTGCATTTTCTTTTTTACTCTCTCTAATTACAACTTCTAGCTTCGATATTATTATCAAATATCTTATAGTCAAATCATGAATTTTACTTCACAAGATATTTATACTTAGCTTTTAAATCCCTCAATTTTGATGATCACTAAACCATTATTTCTTAATAACCAAATCTCTAGGGTATTAAAGTTCCAAACTCTAGCTTTCAACTAATTGATTCTATACGGAATATCTTATAGTCAAACCGTGTGTTAACGCTAAAAATTGAACGCTAACACCCCGGTGTGTAGAAGGTAATTGTGAAAGCACCACCCGTTGGTACGGGAACAAAGTAATAGCAGAGAAATCACAGAGAAGCTATAAAAGACACAATATTTATAGTGGTTCGGCTTAAGATCTAGCCTACGTCCACTTTAAAGCTCTTTATTGCTGATTTGGTTACAATTCTTTACAATCAACTCCGATTACAACACACTTAGACAAATAGCTCAAACCCCGATGTAGAAGAATCCTTCGAATGCATGGCGAATGAGTTAGATTTCCTCTTGAGATTTGTTGAAATGTCTTTGGTGATTGGAGTGATAGAAGTGTTGCTTGAACGTTGCTTGAAGTCGAGAAAATGGCAGAGTAATGGCGTCCAGGAAGTCAGCCCCAAAAAAAGTCCCCTCAATGTTGGAGGTGGCCACGTATTCATAGGCAAATTTCTGGGCTGGAATTGTTGATCAAGTCATAAGTCGTGACCGACTCAGGATGAACCGTGACCGACTCAAGATGAGCCGTGACCGACTCACATACCACGAGTCAGCAGGCAGCGGCATAGATGTATCGGTATTAAGGTTGTTCCTTGTTCGCTTGAGTCGCCAGCGACTTATGATAGGTCATTAGTCATCCTGAGTCGTTGAAATCCTTAGGTCGGTCTGCCCCATGAGTCGCTAACTCCATGAGTCGTTAACCCGTTGAGTCGGTCTGCCCCATGAGTCGCTAACTCCATGAGTCGTTAACCCGTTGAGTCGGCCGACACCTTTAAGTTGCTAAGGTTATAACCCGGTGAGTCGTTATTCCTCCTGAGTCGTTGAGTCGTAACCCTTCAAGGCCGTTAAGTCGGTAACTCCTCAAGGCTGTTGAGTCGGTAACTCCTCAAGGTTGTTGAGTCGGCAACCAGATAAGTTGAGTTGTTGCCCCCGCACCACCACCTTGGGGGGTTGGCACCCCCCCTGGACCCCCCCTCCGTAGGGGATCTTATCTGAAAATTCATTCAACAGAACTTGCTTTATTGGGAGGTTAAATCGACCATCCTTCGAGATGAACTATCATTGGCTTCTCGGTCGATTTTTGATGTCACGGCCTTGCTGAAAAAGCAGAGTTAACACTTGCCCCTCGAAGTATACGCCTAGGACTAGGTCGTGTGCTTCGATTCTTCTTAACTCGTGCTTTATTGAGCTGCTGAGCTTGTACTTAGGCAGCTTTACTTTGTTTTGTCCTGAAGCCTTTTGAACTTGACCAGAACTTGTTGCGTCTCTTTATAGATTATTTTAACAACCTATTAAATGCAACATTTGCGGAAAAATGGGGCGAATATACTCATCACCGATTGCCCATATCGAGTGATGGATTAGATCAAAGAACTGATATTTTACGGTAAGTAAATTAGTATGGATTTGATGAAGTGTTGCGAATCAACTATCTTGAATGAAGTATCAACAAAAAATTTACACAGTTATAACTACTATTTGCATTGATACTGCACTTATTTTCAAATAACAAGCCTCGAATTTTTATGAATTGAGATATTTGCCAACCAGTATTATTTCGAGTATTACTTTATTAGCTTGTTATTCAAGTAGCTTTGCACAACACTTCACACGCTTTTAGGAAACGTGCACCTTTATTTTTCGAATACTCAGTTCTTTATGTAGAATGTCTTCTTGATAAGAAGAAATAGTGGAGCAAGCTGGATTTTTTCACTTCTGAGATTTTCAGAATTCGAGTTGTTGAGTGCTAATTTCGTTCTTTACTTTGTAGCATTCCCTTCTCTTTCCGAATATTTCAGTCATAAGTCAATTTTTAAAAGACTAAATGCTGTGGCGGTTAAAGAAAGGAGTGTTAAATTTCTGCTGAAAGAAGAATTTTTGCACTTAATCCGGACTTTTTTCCCTCTTTTGATTGACTTGGCCTTATGATGCCCCTGATTTTCAAGCAGAGACTTCAGGTGCCCCAGCTTCCGCAGAGGAACTTGCATCTAGGAGACCTGCAAATGTATGAATTTTTTTTTTATAGTATGGAATGAGATAATTCTTCCTACTTGTACAGAATTTTGTCTGTATTTGAGAATGCAATTATTGCTCATTTTCATATAAGTTTTTCATTTTTTTTGCATAATACTGCGGTGAGCTTGTGGTCTTTTGCTTGGGTATTGCTTTGACTAATATAGCGATATTTTATTGTCCCTATACCACAGCTTATTGTAATATTCTCCATTTTTGCGGAGATTTTGGAGGACAATTCTTCTGTTTTGAGAAGACTTGTACTCTTACTTTAGAGAATAACTCCTCCATTTTGAGAAGGCATGCACTCTTTCTTTAGAGAATAATTTTCCATTTTTGAGGAAATATTATTCTTGCTCTAGTAGAGTGCGCCTTGTATTGGAGAAGCCTTTTCTCCTTTTTTTTTTTTTTACGCCTCGCTGGAGGGCTTTGATTTGACATTTCAACTCTGGAGGAGTGGACCTCCATAGATATTGCACTTCAGCTCCGGTGAAATGTGCCCCCGAAGAGGTCTTTATTCTCTGAAGGGTTGTACCTTTGAGTAGGGCTTTAGTTTAAGCTTCAAACATGGGAAGCGTGCCTCATTGGAGGACTTTAGCTTGTGCTTCAAACATGGGAAGCGTGCCTCATTGGAGGACTTTAGTTTGCACTTTAAACTTGGGAAGTGTGCCTCATTGGAGGACTTTAGTTTGCACTTCAAACTTGGGAAGTGTGCCTCATTGGAGGACTTTAGTTTGCACTTCAAACATAGGAAGCGTGCCTCATTGGAGGACTTGAGTTTGCACTTCAAACTTGGGAAGTGTGCCTCATCGGAGGACTTTAGTTTGCGCTTCAAACATGGGAAGCGTTCCTCATTGGAGGACTTGAGTCCGCACTTCAAACTTGGGAAGTGTGCCTCATTGGAGGACTTGAGTTTGCACTTCAAACTTGGGAAGTGTGCCTCATTGGAGGACTTTAGTTTGCGCTTCAAACATGGGAAGCGTGCCTCATTGGAGGACTTTAGTTTGCGCTTCAAATATGGAAAGCGTGCCTCATTGGAGGACTTGTGCCTCCGAAGAGGGCTTGTGTGTTTTCTGTCTGCTTGCCCATGCCTCTTCACCATCTGCTCCTTAGTGATTCCTCGTTATCATTTCCACAGCCATGTTCTTTTCTTTGCCAGTTATTTGTCTCTTTTCCAGAGAAATTCTCCTCATTGTTAAGTGAATCCATAGGGCAGACCCAAACTACCCGACTAGATGTTTGTTTGCACAAACGATCTTTGTCGGTTAGTGATGGCCTGAAACCTCCGCGTTGGGAAGGTGCCCTTTTGGTTGTATCAACTGTTCGTGAGGAACATTTCTTATGCAGGAATTAAATTTGGAACCTTTTTTGGCTTGACATTTATTTGCTCAATGACTTACATGAATCGCTTTGCTTTGCGATGTGTTGACTAGGTAAGCTTTGCTTTGATTGCCTGCAATATTAAACCGACATTTTAGCAATATATTCAAGATATTTGGCATATCGAAATGAAAGAGGTCTTTTATAGTAATAGAAAACACAAGATTTATAGTTCCTATATTTCATTTGCAATGTTTTTACAACGACTTTTAATATGAGAATGATAAATCCATTATTCTTTTACAAATTTGTAACAAAGCCTTAAAGTAAAACATGGATGCAAGTCCATGCTGTCCCAAGCTTCTCGGGATCAAATCTCCGGTGTGAGAACAGGAACATTCTCTCCCTTCGGGGCTTTTCTTAGAGCATGAGCGTATCCTTCCATCCTATCATGATTCCTGCCTGCCGGGTGAGGGCCTCCCCTGAGTGGATGAGGATGGGTCATTCCTGTCTCTTTTGACATATTGCTGGAGTTTATTCTGTCTCAATAGTTCTTCAATCAAATTCCTTAAATGACGATATTCGTTGGTGTCATGACCAGGTTGGTTGTGGAACTGACAGAACCTCCCATTATGCATAGCATTTTTCCCAACCTTCAACTCAGGTGGCTTAGGATAATCAAAAGCATCCTTGGTTGCGAGAAAGATGTTCTCCAGAGTATCAGTTAAGAGAGTAAAGTCTGAAGGTTTAAAGCGGCGAGCTTTCTTCAAGTCTCTCTGCTTTTTTCCACCATCGTTCTTCCTCTTCTGTCCTCTAGATTCTCTTTTGTCAGAAGTAACACCGACATTCAAAATTTCGGCCTCGATTGCTCTTGATGTCGCAGGAAAGCTTTCCAAACGCATAAATTCATCAGCCTTCTTATAGAATTTCTCAAGTGAGTTTGGCTCCTTCATTTTTAGCCATTTACCGAATTCACTCGATTTATCGATAGCCCGCATTAGATAAGTCAAAACCATCCTTGGCTCTGCGTTCTCGACTTCAGCTAGGGCTATATTGAAACGATTTAAGAATGATCTGGTAGATTCTTCGGGGTTTTGTTCTAGATTAGAGAGAGACATTATATCCTTGGCTTTTGTAGCATATAGCCTGAACTGATCCTTGAACTTTCGTGTTAAGTCAGAGAATTGATCCACGGATCTAACTGGCAGCTTTGTGAACCAAAGTAAGGCCACTCCCTCTAAGTATACGGGAAAGTAACGACACTTGATCTCATCTGTTGCTCTTGCCCCGGTCATATGCCAATCGTACTTGTACAGGAATTGGTTAGGGTCACTTGTCCCTCGATAAGCTGGGATGGTAGGAGGTACAAATTTCTTGGGAAACTCTGCCTTTAAGATTTTTTCGGTGAACGGTGTCTTACTCGGGGCAAATCCCCAATCATTTTCATCCTCTCGACTTTGCATGGATTCTTTCATAATCGAGCGAACCATCCCTGATAGGTACTCCTCGTCGTTCAGAGGTCTTGTCGGGCAGACGTCCGCGTCCGTTGTTCTTTCGGAAGTTTGCCTGGGCGAATATTCGCGAAAAGTTGGTTGCGGCCTTGAACCTTCAGCTTGAGAAGGTCCCCTTGCAGTGGTGTTGTCTGCTTTTTGGGGAATACCTTTCTCTTGGGGGTCACGGGCATCTTCAGCATAGATTGTTTCATTATCCTGTTGTTGGTGATTAGCCTCAAGTAGGGTGTTTAACCTATCCATAATCAAGGCATTCTGGGCATTCTGGGCTTCCAACTGCGCATTTTGAGCATTCAATTGCTGATTCAATCCCAAAACTACAGTGTCCAATTCTGCTCGTGTAACTCCAGCAGTTGGAGCTGCTTGACTTGAAGGAGGAGAGGTAGCGGTATTCTCTTGAACATTATCGGATCTTACGGAACTTCGCTTTCTCCCAGGAGCCATTGTTTCCAATAAACTTCTGGTCTTTAGAGAGATTCTTTCAACAAACTTTCGCGAAGCAATGGTGAAAGTATTCCTGAGTTCAATTCTCAGTGAAAGCACCAAAAATGTTAACGCTAAAAATTGAACGCTAACACCCCGGTGTGTAGAAGGTAATTGTGAAAGCACCACCCGTTGGTACGGGAACAAAGTATAAGCAGAGAAATCACAGAGAAGCTATAAAAGACACAATATTTATAGTGGTTCGGCTTAAGATCTAGCCTACGTCCACTTTAAAGCTCTTTATTACTGATTTGGTTACAATTCTTTACAATCAACTCCGATTACAACACACTTAGACAAATAGCTCAAACCCCGATGTAGAAGAATCCTTCGAACGCATGGCGAATGAGTTAAATTTCCTCTTGAGATTTGTTGAAATGTCTTTGGTGATTGGAGTGATAGAAGTGTTGCTTGAACGTTGCTTGAAGTCGAGAAAATGGCAGAGATTGGCATCCAGGAAGTCAGCCCCAAAAAAAGTCCCCTCAATGTTGGAGGTGGCCACGTATTTATAGGCAAATTTCTGGGCTGGAATTGTTGATCAAGTCATAAGTCGTGACCGACTCAGGATGAACCGTGACCGACTCAAGATGAGCCGTGACCGACTCACATACCACGAGTCAGCAGGCAGCGGCATAGATGTATCGGTATTAAGGTTGTTCCTTGTTCGCTTGAGTCGCCAGCGACTTATGATAGGTCATTAGTCATCCTGAGTCGTTGAAATCCTTAGGTCGGTCTGCCCCATGAGTCGCTAACTCCATGAGTCGTTAACCCGTTGAGTCGGTCTGCCCCATGAGTCGCTAACTCCATGAGTCGTTAACCCGTTGAGTCGGCCGGCACCTTTAAGTTGCTAAGGTTATAACCCGGTGAGTCGTTATTCCTCCTGAGTCGTTGAGTCGTAACCCTTCAAGGCCGTTAAGTCGGTAACTCCTCAAGGCTGTTGAGTCGGTAACTCCTCAAGGCTGTTGAGTCGGCAACCAAATAAGTTGAGTCGTTGCCCCCGCACCCCCACCTTGGGGGGTTGGCACCCCCCGGACCCCCCCTCCGTAGGGGATCTTATCTGAAAATCCATTCAACAGAACTTGCTTTATTGGGAGGTTAAATCGACCATCCTTCGAGATGAACTATCATTGGCTTCTCGGTCGATTTTTGATGTCACGGCCTTGCTGAAAAAGCAGATTAACACCGTGCAATTCTAATGACAAGATATTCATATTTAGTTTTGCTATGCCAAATTATAAATAATTCTTTATTTCTAACCCAAAAATTATAATATCCCTTTTAATATTTAAAATAAAAACCCAAGCTCAAATTATTTCATTTACCAACTTTTTTTGAAACAAAATCACTTTTATAAAATTAACAAATATGCGCTCATATACAATGCTCTCAACTCATTCTAGGGTGTTACTAACCCAATCTCTAATGAATTACTCATCCTAGGATATTACTAATCCTATTTCTGATGAGATTTACCTTTATCGGGCTTTGGTGTTCGCTCAAACAAAGGCTTCGATTCCAAATGTCACGACCCATAATTCTGTACCATTTGAGCCAACAATAAACCACGCATGTCCAACTCAAATTTAACGAAAAAAAGAAATATGAAGGGTAAAACGAAAAATAAGACCGAACAGAATATCACGAATGGAATAATATGTAATATTGAATAATATCTCTACAGCGGAAAACTTTTAAAACACATATATCAGAGTCTACCTATATTCAGCTAAGACAATTGTAAACATCTGTCCTTACAAATGCTGACAAACATCAAAAACAACAGTGGATAACAGAAAACATCGTACATTGATGAATATCTCCAGCTCCTTTGGAAACTCCACCTCTTCAACTAAACTTAAAACTATTCAGATTTGACCTGAGTATCGAAAATATCCGGATTTATCTTGATAAACCAGCGTGAGTAAAACTCAATAATAAACGACAGTGTCATATATCACCTTAATTGTAGGATCGATTTCACCCTAGAGGGGGGGGGGTGAATAGGGTGATAGTGTTAATTATAAAAATTAATCGCGGAAGCTTATTAAATATTCAATTCAGATCACAGAATAGCAGCACAGATATCGCAGAATTTAAATAACAGAAAAAACAGAACAACACAGAATTTACCCAGCTTCGGCAAAACCCTGCCTACGTGCTGCCCCCAAGGTTTCTACTAGAAATTAGATAGTCCCTCGCTTACACACGTAAACTCGCTATACCCGCTATTGACTAATCTAACTCTACGCTCAAAACCCTGCCACAACTCAGCCACTGAGTTGCGAATTCTCAAGCTACGCCACGTAGCTTGTCCCCTAGTCACACGCTAGAAATTAAAACGGTTTAAAAAAGAAAATACAAAAGCAATTTGAAATACAAAACCCTAATTAATAAAAACTAAGCCCAAATTAATAAAACAAGGCCGGCCCCTATTCACTTCTTCAACCCGTTCCTTTTTCTTTGCTTTGTGAAAATATGGCCGATCCTCTTTCGTTCCTCTTTGCGAATTAGGGCTTTCGTTCGTGCGATCCAATTTAGGGTTATTGGAGAAGTCGACTGATTTGTTGGTTGATTGCAATCACTGTTCCTCTGATTTGCTTCGGCAATCGACCGTATCTTCGATTTGAACACGACTACTTATTTGATCGAGGTCGAATGCAAATTGGTATGTGATTTTTGTTTTATTGCTCTAAGTTAATATTCTTGAACACAATAAATTGCCGATGATGATTTGTGGTAATTTATATAGGATTCCAATTCCTATAATTTCGTCGTATATATTTATTTGACTTCGTCTGATAATTATGCTTGAATTCTTCTTGGCTGTACGATTTTGATCGAATGTTGTGATTCATTTTTGACTTATTCAAATTCGTATAACTGATGGCTTGGCTACTTGATAATCACGGCTTTGAATTATTCTTGCTCGATTCGGTTTCTTGACCACCATGATTGTGAATTTCTAGCATTTAATTCATGATATTAGTTTCGATCATGGTTGACTTTGGCTTGATTAGTATTATACTTCGGTCATCTCTGCAATGTTTGTGTTCGTCCTGATGAGCTTCCTCTCTGGCCATCTGTGTTGGGCATTTCTCTGGTCTCCATTTGATTGTTTTGATTTGAACTTCTGTAGTGATATGATATTACTGCAATGTGAACTGTTGTGATGGTTCCATTGTTGTATCTCTGACCTGTGCATTCCATTCTATTTTGCATTCGTGCAGTGCTGTCATGTTGGTTCGAATTGCACTTTCTCTTTTGTACTGCTTCACCATGTTACTTGAGGTCTTGCAGTTGGTGATTTGCACTTGCACACTTGCACTGCTTCACAAGTTCAATTTTATCTGTTTCCTATCATGTTGTTTGCAACTGTGTTTCATTTGCATAGCTGAACTTCACTGTTGCACTTGAGTTTTTGGTTCTGGCCTGCATGTAACTGTTGCTGTGCAGTTTTGTGCTTTGAGTCAGTTTCATTTTTGCTGTGTGATCATCATGTTGGTTTTACTTGAACTCGATTCACTTGAACTGTCATTTGGGTTTCACTGTGACCTGTTGCACTCGATCATATTGTCTTGACTTGTATTTGCTTTGAGATGCTTACAGGCTTAGTCTATACTCTTTTGCATTTTAGTTGCTTCCCTGACCTTGTAGTTGTACACTTTGATTCGATATTGACTTTGTAGTCAAGTCTGCATTGCTGTCACATGAATTAAGCTTATTGTATATCATTATTTTGAACTGTTGCATTTGTCTTTGTTTGAGCCTTGATGCAATTGTGATATTTGACAGCTCTGGCTCGATGTTGTTACTGCATTCATGACCACTGTCTTGCATGATTTTGATAAAGTGTGACTGATGCTGCACTTGGTCTTTGTTCTCCAGCATGTAGTTGGTAGTTTACTGTCATATTTGCTATGCTCGAGCTCTTTGCACACTGATGCACTGCCTTTATGGTCTTCACTGTGTTCATGCACTTTGGTCTTTGTTGCCTCTTTGTGTATACATTTGCATACTGCTGCTATGTTGTAAATGTTGCATTGTATCACTGGTTCATTCCACTGTTTCATGCATGTTGCCTTGTGTTGAACCCAGTTTTACAACTCGGGTTTGACCTTGTGCCGAAGTCGAGATTTTATTTATGTTGCACCTGAGTTGAACCCGTCTTTTTATATGGGTTTGACCTTGTGCTCACCTGTCCCTGTAGCATTATCAAGTGTATATATCGGCGTGCACGGTCTTGTGTCATATACAGTGATACACTGTGTATGTCACAAGTTGTTCGTGTATGATGAATTCAAATTTAAATGATGACGAACAACCCAAATAACTGAGGCAAATATTATTTTCAAAAAAAACAGATTTTATTTTATATCGCAAAAATATTTTCTTTTTCAATTTTACTGCATTAGTTTATATTTTGCAGATTGCTCAGATGCTGGATTCAAACTGGAATGCAGTTGAAGATAGAAATATGAGTGTGAGTGATATGTAGTGAGGTGAACTTTAAATATGAAATGTGATGTAATTGTAATTTGTATCAAAGTTGTATAGTATATAGTGAGAGCTTGAATTTGTACTATTAAAAATTGTGATAAATATTTGTTTGAATAAAATATTCGTTTGAATTCAAATTCCGTGTTATTTATTTTATTCAGCAAATATTTATTTAATCTGTGAAAATCAATAGTCTATTATCAAATACATTTAAACGAATGTATATATGTTTATTATCATCAAACAAAAAAATCATATAAGCGCATATTGAACAATCTCCCCCTTTTGATGATAATAAACATATATTTAAGATTTTGAATATGTTAAATGTATTTGATCATTCATATGCTCTAATTGCTCCCCCTATTTAAATGCTCCCTCTCTACACAATACTCCCCCTACATATATGCATACAAATAAAAATATGCAAATGAGCCTAGATGCAAATAGAAAATTATTTGACCTTTGCTTGATTTTATTTGACAAAATCTTAACTTTTCTCTCCCCCTTTTGTTATCAGCAAAAGAATAATAATGTTAGAGAAAATAGAGATAAAGTAATCGATATCAATCCAACATTAAAACTCAATTGAATATAAATATTAAATTTCAATAAAAATTCAAACAAAATCATAAATATTTTGTTAGGCGCATATTCCACTTTTAGAATGATGGAAATGATTGTTGATCATCATATAAAACCATACAGATGTGTCTATTTGTGGTATATTTATATCAGGAATTTGAATATCTACTAATCATGCATAACCGTTAGGACTTTTAAATGAGATTAGTAGTATTCCAATTTTATTTTTAAAAAAAATGAATTCAAGTATCTTCTAACCACGTATAACCATGAGGACTTTTAAATAGGATTAGAATCAACTTGTTTATATATAAAAAAATCAACTTTTGATATGCGTTCCATACATGCATAACCGTGAGGACTTTTATATGAGTATGGAAGCACATAAAAATTTCAAGTAATTCACCCATGCATAACCGTGAGGACTTTTAAATGAGAGTGAATACTTTGGTATTTATTATTATTATTATTAATTTTTTTAAAAAAAAATGTGAAAAATGAAAAACGAACGATTCCTGTTTAAAGTACCACATATCGACAAACTATATAGAATTTTGATGAGTGATGTTCGTTAGAAATATGATAGATATAGAGATGGTCATGGAATTTTTGCGAACAAACAGTTTTATAACTCTTGTTTAAATTTCTAAAGAAATTTATTAATTATACCGTCTCAAGTCATAGTATTTGATCAATATTAACACTCATCACTTTTTCAATCACTATTTTTCTTTTCGATAAACATTAGGGAGTCAGATTAGTCAAAATAGTCATTTAAAATCAAATTCAAAAAAATAATTGTGAAATTAATTTTTCAAAATGACTAATCTGAAAATATGGTCAAAAATGATTTTCTCCAGGAGGTTTTAAAAGAAAATTTTCTGCTATTTGAAAATTATTTGAAATGAAAAATATGTAGATATTTTCTTTGAAAAAACGATGCAGTTACTAAATGTCTCAACAAAAATCACGTTTCACTAGTAATTTTTCTATCAACTAGATTACCAGTGTAATCTGCATCTGAATTTCTCTTTCAGTCAAACGTTATCATCAATTGAATTTTATAGACCAAAACATGAAGTGTGCACCAAAAATTTCAAACTCAATTTTAACAACAATTTAAATGACATTCTTTTGAAATTGAAATGAAGCCGTGTAAATAATCAAAAACCGTGAATATAGAGATAGCCGTATTATAACCAATTGTATTATCCAACAAAACACTATTTTTAATCCAAACTGATATATATGAAGTAGTTCAAAGAATCTAGAGATTATAATAGTGTTTTTGGCATAAGAATATACTTGACCAACTATGTTGAATAAGTCAGAATCAAAATCATCATCTTTTCATCAATCTCAATATTGGCTGAATTTTAATTCAGAATATGGTGCAGATTATCACATTTAATATATCGTTTAAAAACATACCATTACCTGTTTTACCTTTACGATATTTTACGTTGTTATCCGTTGTGATTCTGTCACCGTTATACTAGGCTAAGGAACTTTGCTTCGTCGTCCGTTGTGTTTCTGAAACAGCCAAAAATCCAGAAAACACTATTGTTGTTCCTTAGCCTGCCACCACACCTACACGGGAAAAGATTTATGTGACCTATTTGTTTTTATAGGTCCATGGTTGTTAGTGGCAGAAAATTTTGAAAAATAATTTTGTGTAGACCCAATACTCTTTATAATTGTTCCCTTCAGCACCCAAATTTGTTTAACTTTGAGAGGTTTTATATTTGTGCCTTTTGAAACCCAAATCGGTATAGTTTTCACATGTTTGGGTCTATACCAACAATTATTGTGATTGTGTCCATATTTTCTACAAATTGTGCACATAGAATTAATTTGATTAATATTGCTTTCAACAATTTTCGAACTATTATATCCATGTCCTTGTCTAACCGTATTTACAGTTTGCTTTCCTAATAGCATATTCAACGATTTTTCACTTTTTGAAAATTTATCTAAAGTCATTAACAATTGTTGGACTTGTGTTTTGAGAGATTCATTTTCGTTTAACAATTGTGTGCACTTTTTAATAGAATTCTCTCTACTGGTATTTTCATTCTCCTTTAAAATCAGAATTTCATTTTCAAGTGATTTTATATTGATTTCTGATTTTTTAATTTCTTCTTCGAATGTTGGACACTTATCACACTTAGGGATCCTACGTTGATAGTTCTTAACTAATTGATCAAGTTGTTCATTGCATTCTATCAAAGTATCCTTTTGAGATTCAAGTTTGGCGTATTTTTCCCTAAGTCGTTCAAAACAGCCATTTACTTCGTGGAAATAAATAAGTAATTCAGAGTGAGTAAGTTTTGATACCTCGCTTGGCTCGTCATCGTCGCTATCGGTTATATTCCCATGAAGGCACATATCTGCTTTCTCACTCTCACTGCTATCGCTTTTATTCCACGTGGCTGCAAAACATCTTCTTTTTGATTCCTTTTCTTTGTCGAGTTGAAATCGACGATAATTGGGCTTGATATCACCGGGTTTGTTGCAAGTGATCCCGTGTTCTTCCGAGTTGTCTAGTGCTTTAATTATTCTGCTTTTCAATTTTTGATTTAGAGCTGGATTTCCGTATTTGTTGTTCCATCTTTTGAATTTCTTCATTATTAACGCCAGCTCAGCTGCTCCATCATCATCATTCTCATAACAACTGCTTTTTACAAATCCTGTTAAGCACATTTCTTTAAATGAGTCGGTTGTGGAGGACTTCTCATTGCTGTTGACTGTTGCACCATATATTTCAATTAAAGTATTCCAGATTTCCTGTGCATTTTCACAATGAGAGATGAAATTAAAATTGTCTTGATTGATATGAGAATATAATATATGCATAGCAAGAGCATTAATCGAGATAATTTTCTTATCTGTTATATCACACCCGTTTTCAATAATATCCCAACATTTAATATTAACAGATTTTAAATAAAATTCCATTTTTAATTTCCAATTCAAAAAATCTGTTCCATCGAAAATAAAAGGAATAATATTGGATTATAAAAGAAGCCATTTCAAAAATTCAAAATTTTAAAACAAAAATCAATTTTTAAAACACGAATTTTTAAAAACAAAAAAATTGATTTTTGTAAAAAAAAAATTAAAACAAAAACGACTTTTGTTCCTAGCTCTGATACCACTTGTAGGATCGATTTCACCCTAGAGGGGGGTGAATAGGGTGATAGTGTTAATTATAAAAATTAATCGCGGAAGCTTATAAAATATTCAATTCAGATCACAGAATAGCAGCACAGATATCGCAGAATATAAATAACATAAAAAACAGAACAACACAGAATTTACCCAGCTTCGGCAAAACCTTGCCTACGTGCTGCCCCCAAGGTTTCTACTAGAAATTAGATAGTCCCTCGCTTACACACGTAAACTCGCTATACCCGCTATTGACTAATCTAACTCTACGCTCAAAACCCTGCCACAACTCAGCCACTGAGTTGCGAATTCTCAAGCTACGCCACGTAGCTTGTCCCCTAGTCACACGCTAGAAATTAAAACGGTTTTAAAAAGAAAATACAAATTAAAAGCAATTTGAAATACAAAACCCTAATTAATAAAAACTAAGCCCAAATTAATAAAACAAGGCCGACCCCTATTCACTTCTTCAACCCGTTCCTTTTTCTTTTCTTTGTGAAAATATGGCCGATCCTCTTTCGTTCCTCTTTGCGAATTAGGGCTTTCGTTCGTGCGATCCAATTTAGGGTTATTGGAGAAGTCGACGGATTTGTTGGTTGATTGCAATCACTGTTCCTCTGATTTGCTTCGGCAATCGACCGTATCTTCGATTTGAACACGACTACTTATTTGATCGAGTTCGACTGCAAATTGGTATGTGATTTTTGTTTTATTGCTCTAAGTTAATATTCTTGAACACAATAAATTGCCGATGATGATTTGTGGTAATTTATATAGGATTCCAATTCCTATAATTTCGTCGTATATATTTATTTGACTTCGTCTGATAATTATGCTTGAATTCTTCTTGGCTGTACGATTTTGATCGAATGTTGTGATTCATTTTTGACTTATTCAAATTCGTATAACTGATGGCTTGGCTACTTGATAATCACGGCTTTGAATTATTCTTGCTCGATTCAGTTTCTTGACCACCATGATTGTGAATTTCTAGCATTTAATTCATGATATTAGTTTCGATCATGGTTGACTTTGGCTTGATTAGTATTATACTTCGGTCATCTTTGCAATGTTTGTGTTCATCCTGATGAGCTTCCTCTCTGGCCATCTGTGTTGGGCATTTCTCTGGTCTCCATTTGATTGTTTTGATTTGAACTTTTGTAGTGATATGATATTACTGCAATGTGAACTGTTGTGATGGTTCCATTGTTGTATCTCTGACCTGTGCATTCCATTCTATTTTGCATTCGTGCAGTGCTGTCATGTTGGTTCGAATTGCACTTTCTCTTTTGTACTGCTTCACCATGTTACTTGAGGTCTTGCAGTTGGTGATTTGCACTTGCACACTTGCACTGCTTCACAAGTTCAATTTTATCTGTTTCCTGTCATGTTGTTTGCAACTGTGTTTCATTTGCATAGCTGAACTTCACTGTTGCACTTGAGTTTTCGGTTCTGGCCTGCATGTAACTGTTGCTGTGCAGTTTTGTGCTTTGAATCAGTTTCATTGTTGCTGTGTGATCATCATGTTGGTTTTACTTGAACTCGATTCACTTGAACTGTCATTTGGGTTTCACTGTGACCTGTTGCACTCGATCATATTGTCTTGACTTGTATTTGCTTTGAGATGCTTACAGGCTTAGTCTATACTCTTTTGCATTTTAGTTGCTTTCCTGACCTTGTAGTTGTACACTTTGATTCGATATTGACTTTGTAGTCAAGTCTGCATTGCTGTCACATGAATTAAGCTTATTGTATATCATTATTTTGAACTGTTGCATTTGTCTTTGCTTGAGTCTTGATGCAATTGTGATATTTGACAGCTCTGGCTCGATGTTGTTACTGCATTCATGACCACTGTCTTGCATGATTTTGATAAAGTGTGACTGATGCTGCACTTGGTCTTTGTTCTCCAGCATGTAGTTGGTAGTTCACTGTCATATTTGCTATGCTCGAGCTCTTTGCACACTGATGCACTGCCTTTGTGGTCTTCACTGTGTTCATGCACTTTGGTCTTTGTTTCCTCTTTGTGTATACATTTGCATACTGCTGCTATGTTGTGAATGTTGCATTGTATCACTGGTTCATTCCACTGTTTCATGCATGTAGCCTTGTGTTGAACCCAGTTTTACAGCTCGGGTTTGACCTTGTGCCGAAGTCGAGATTTTATTTATGTTGCACCTGAGTTGAACCCGTCTTTTTATATGGGTTTGACCTTGTGCTCACCTGTCCCTGTAGCATTATCAAGTGTATATATCGGCGTGCACGGCCTTGTGTCATATACAGTGATACACTGTGTATGTCACAAGTTGTTCGTGTATAATGAATTCAAATTTAAATGATGACGAACAACCCAAATAACTGAGGCAAATATTATTTTCAAAAAAACCATATTTTATTTTATATTGCAAAAATATTTTCTTTTTCAATTTTACTGCGTTAGTTTATATTTTTGCAGATTGCTCAGATGCTGGATTCAAACTGGAATGCAGTTGAAGATAGAAATATGAGTGTGAGTGATATGTAGTGAGGTAAACTGTAAATATGAAATGTGATGTAATTGTAATTTGTATCAAAGTTGTATAGTGTATAGTGAGAGCTTGAATTTGTACTATTGAAAATTGTGATAAATATTTGTTTGAATAAAATATTCGTTTGAATTCAAATTCTGTGTTATTTATTTTATTCAGCAAATATTTATTTAATCTGTGAAAATAAATAGTATATTATCAAATACATTTAAACGAATGTATATATGTTTATTATCATCAAACAAAAAATCATATAAGCGCATATTCAACAATCTCCCCCTTTTGATGATAACAAACATATATTTAAGATTTTGAATATGTTAAATGTATTTGATCATTCATATGCTCTAATTGCTCCCCCTATTTAAATGCTCCCTCTCTACACAATACTCCCCCTACATATATGCATACAAATAAAAATATGCAAATGAGCCTAGATGCAAATAGAAAATTATTTGACCTTTGCTTGATTTTATTTGACAAAATCTTAACTTTTCTCTCCCCCTTTTGTTATCGGCAAAAGAATAATAGCGTTAGAGAAAATAGAGATAAAGTAATCGATATCAATCCAACATTAAAACTCAATTGAATATAAATATTAAATTTCAATAAAAAAATCAAACAAAATCATAAATATTTTGTTAGGCGCATATTCCACTTTTAGAATGATGGAAATGATTGTTGATCATCATATAAAACCATACAGATGTGCCTATTTGTGGTATATTTATATCAGGAATTTGAATATCTACTAATCATGCATAACCGTTAGGACTTTTAAATAAGATTAGTAGTATTCCAATTTTATTTTAAAAAAAAATGAATTCAAGTATCTTCCAACCACGTATAACCATGAGGACTTTTAAATGGGATTAGAATCAACTTGTTTATACATAAAAAAATCAACTTTTGATATGCGTTCCATACATGCATAACCGTGAGGACTTTTATATGAGTATGGAAGCACATAACAAATTTCAAGTAATTCACCCATGCATAACCGTGAGGACTTTTAAATGAGAGTGAATACTTTGGTATTTATTATTATTATTATTACTTTTTTTTAAAAAAAATGTGAAAAATGAAAAACGAACGATTCTTGTTTAAAGTACCACATATCGACAAACTATATAGAATTATGATGAGTGATGTTCGATAGAAATATGATAGATATAGAGATGGTCATGGAATTTTTGCGAACAAACAGTTTTACAACTCTTGTTTAAATTTCTAAAGAAATTTATTAATTATACCGTCTCAAGTCATAATATTTGATCAATATTAACACTCATCACTTTTTCAATCACTATTTTTCTTTTCGATAAACATTAGGGAGTTAGATTAGTCAAAATAGTCATTTAAAATCAAATTCAAAAAAATAATTGTGAAATTAATTTTTCAAAATGACTAATCTGAAAATATGGTCAAAAATGATTTTCTCCAAGGGGTTTTAAAAGAAATTTTTCTGCTATTTGAAAATTATTTGAAATGAAAAATATGTAGATATTTTCTTTGAAAAAACGATGCAGTTACTAAATGTCTCAACAAAAATCACGTTTCACTAGTAATTTTTCTATCAACTAGATTACCAATGTAATCTGCATCTGAATTTCTCTTTCACTCAAAAGGTATCATCAATTGAATTTTATAGACCAAAACATGAAGTGTGCACCAAAAATTTCAAACTCAATTTTAACAACAATTTAAATGACATTCTTTTGAAATTGAAATGAAGCCGTGTAAATAATCAAAAACCGTGAATATAGAGTTAGCCGTATTATAACCAATTGTATTATCCAACAAAACACTATTTTTAATCCAAACTGATATATATGAAGTAGTTCAAAGAATCTAGAGATTATAATAGTGTTTTTGGCATAAGAATATACTTGGCCAACTATGTTGAATAAGTCAGAATCAAAATCATCATCTTTTCATCAATCTCAATATTGGCTGAATTTTAATTCAGAATATGGTGCAGATTATCACATTTAATATATCGTTTAAAAACATACCATTACCTATTTTACCTTTACGATATTTTTCGTTGTTGTCCGTTGTGACTCTGTCACCTTTATACTAGGCTAAGGAACTTTGCTTCGTCGTCCGTTGTGTTTCTGGAACAGCCAAAAATCCAGAAAACACTATTGTTGTTCCTTAGCCTGCCACCACACCTACACGGGAAAAGATTTATGTGACCTATTTGTTTTTATAGGTCCATGGTTGTTAGTGGCAGAAAATTTTGAAAAATAATTTTGTGTAGACCCAAAACTCTTTATAATTGTTCCCTTCAGCACCCAAATTTGTTTAACTTTGAGAGGTTTTATATTTGTGCCTTTTGGAACCCAAATCGGTATAGTTTTCACATGTTTGGGTCTATACCAACAATTATTGTGATTGTGTCCATATTTTCTACAAATTGTGCACATAGAATTAATTTGATTAATATTTCTTTCAACAATTTTCGAACTATTATATCCAAGTCCTTGTCTAACCGTATTAACAGTTTGCTTTCCTAATAGCATATTCAACGATTTTTCACTTTTTGAAAATTTATCTAAAGTCATTGACAATTGTTGGACATGTGTTTTGAGAGATTCATTTTCGTTTAACAATTGTGTGCACTTTTTAATAGAATTCTCTCTCCTGGTATTTTCATTCTCCTTTAAAATCAGAATTTCATTTTCAAGTGATTTTATATTGATTTCTGATTTTTTAATTTCTTCTTCGAATGTTGGACACTTATCACACTTAGGGATCCTACGTTGATAGTTCTTAACTAATTGATCAAGTTGTTCATTGCATTCTATCAAAGTATCCTTTTGAGATTCAAGTTTGGCGTATTTTTCCCTAAGTCGTTCAAAACAGCCATTTACTTCGTGGAAATAAATAAGTAATTCAGAGTGAGTAAGTTTTGATACCTCGCTTGGCTCGTCATCGTCGCTATCGGTTATATTCCCATGAAGGCACATATCTGCTTTCTCACTCTCACTGCTATCGCTTTTATTCCACGTGGCTGCAAAACATCTTCTTTTTGATTCCTTTTCTTTGTCGAGTTGAAATCGGGGATAATTGGGCTTGATATCACCGGGTTTGTTGCAAGTGATCCCGTGTTCTTCCGAGTTGTCTAGTGCTTTAATTATTCTGCTTTTCAATTTTTGATTTAGAGGTGGATTTCCGTATTTGTTGTTCCATCTTTTGAATTTCTTCATTATTAACGCCAGCTCAGCTGCTCCATCATCATCATTCTCATCACAACTGCTTTTTACAAATCCTGTTAAGCACATTTCTTTAACTGAGTCGGTTGTGGAGGACTTCTCATTGCTGTTGACTGTTGCACCATATATTGCAATTAAAGTATTCCAGATTTCCTGTGCATTTTCACAATGAGAGATGAAATTAAAATTGTCTCGATTAATATGAGAATATAATATATGCATAGCAAGAGCATTAATCGAGATAATTTTCTTATCTGTTATATCACACCCGTTTTCAATAATATCCCAACATTTAATATTAACAGATTTTAAATAAAATTCCATTTTTAATTTCCAATTCAAAAAATCTGTTCCATCGAAAATAAAAGGAATAATATTGGAGCGACCCTCAACAAAAGTATTATAAAAGAAGACATTTCAAAAATTCAAAATTTTAAAAAAAAAATCAATTTTTAAAACACGAATTTTTAAAAACAAAAAAATTGATTTTTGTAAAAAAAAAATTAAAACAAAAACGACTTTTGTTCCTAGCTCTGATACCACTTGTAGGATCGATTTCACCCTAGAGGGGGGGTGAATAGGGTGATAGTGTTAATTATAAAAATTAATCGCGGAAGCTTATAAAATATTCAATTCAGATCACAGAATAGCAGCACAGAGATCGCAGAATATAAATAACATAAAAAACAGAACAACACAGAATTTACCCAGCTTCGGCAAAACCCTGCCTACATGCTGCCCCCAAGGTTTCTACTAGAAATTAGATAGTCCCTCGCTTACACACGTAAACTCGCTATACCCGCTATTGACTAATCTAACTCTACGCTCAAAACCCTGCCACAACTCAGCCACTGAGTTGCGAATTCTCAAGCTACGCCACGTAGCTTGTCCCCTAGTCACACGCTAGAAATTAAAACGGTTTAAAAAAGAAAATACAAATTAAAAGCAATTTGAAATACAAAACCCTAATTAATAAAAACTAAGCCCAAATTAATAAAACAAGGCCGGCCCCTATTCACTTCTTCAACCCGTTCCTTTTTCTTTGCTTTGTGAAAATATGGCCGATCCTCTTTCGTTCCTCTTTGCGAATTAGGGCTTTCGTTCATGCGATCCAATTTAGGGTTATTGGAGAAGTCGACTGATTTGTTGGTTGATTGCAATCACTGTTCCTCTGATTTGCTTCGGCAATCGACCGTATCTTCGATTTGAACATGACTACTTATTTGATCGAGTTCGACTGCAAATTGGTATGTGATTTTTGTTTTATTGCTCTAAGTTAATATTCTTGAACTCAATAAATTACCGATGATGATTTGTGGTAATTTATATAGGATTCCAGTTCCTATATTTCGTCGTATATATTTATTTGACTTCGTCTGATAATTATGCTTGAATTCTTCTTAGCTGTACGATTTTGATCGAATGCTGTGATTCATTTTTGACTTATTCAAATTCGTATAACTGATGGCTTGGCTACTTGATAATCACGGCTTTGAATTATTCTTGCTCGATTCAGTTTCTTGACCACCACGATTGTGAATTTCTAGCATTTAATTCATGATATTAGTTTCGATCATGGTTGACTTTGGCTTGATTAGTATTATACTTCGGTCATCTCTGCAATGTTTGTGTTCATCCTGATGAGCTTCCTCTCTGGCCATCTGTGTTGGGCATTTCTCTGGTCTCCATTTGATTGTTTTGATTTGAACTTCTGTAGTGATATGATATTACTACAATGTGAACTGTTGTGATGGTTCCATTGTTGTATCTCTGACCTGTGCATTCCATTCTATTTTGCATTGGTGCAGTGCTATCATGTTGGTTCGAATTGCACTTTCTCTTTTGTACTGCTTCACCATGTTACTTGAGGTCTTGCAGTTGGTGATTTGCACTTGCACACTTGCAGTGTTTCACAAGTTCAATTTTATCTGTTTCCTATCATGTTGTTTGCAACTGTGTTTCATTTGCATAGCTGAACCTCACTGTTGCACTTGAGTTTTTGGTTCTGGCCTGCATGTAACTGTTGCTGTGTAGTTTTGTGCTTTGAGTCAGTTTCATTGTTGCTGTGTTATCATCATGTTGGTTTGACTTGAACTCGATTCACTTGAACTGTCATTTGGGTTTCACTGTGACCTGTTGCACTCGATCATATTGTCTTGACTTGTATTTGCTTTGAGATGCTTACAGGCTTAGTCTATACTCTGTTGCATTTTAGTTGCTTCCCTGACCTTGTAGTTGTACACTTTGATTCCATATTGACTTTGTAGTCAAGTCTGCATTGCTGTCACATGAATTAAGCTTATTGTATATCATTATTTTGAACTGTTGCATTTGTCTTTGCTTGAGTCTTGATGCAATTGTGATATTTGACAGCTCTGGCTCGATGTTGTTACTGCATTCATGACCACTGTCTTGCATGATTTTGATAAAGTGTGACTTATGCTGCAATTGGTCTTTGTTCTCCAGCATGTAGTTGGTAGTTTACTGTCATATTTGCTGTGCTCGATCTCTTTGCACACTGATGCACTGCCTTTGTGGTCTTCACTGTGTTCATGCACTTTGGTCTTTGTTGCCTCTTTGTGTATACATTTGCATACTGCTGCTGTGTTGTAAATGTTGCATTGTATCACTGGTTCATTCCACTGTTTCATGCATGTAGCCTTGTGTTGAACCCAGTTTTACAGCTCGGGTTTGACCTTGTGCCGAAGTCGAGATTTTATTTATGTTGCACCTGAGTTGAACCCGTCTTTTTATATGGGTTTGACCATGTGCTCACCTGTCCCTGTAGCATTATCAAGTGTATATATCGGCGTGCACGGCCTTGTGTCATATACAGTGATACACTGTGTATGTCACAAGTTGTTCGTGTATGATGAATTCAAATTTAAATGATGACGAACAACCCAAATAACCGAGGCAAATATTATTTTCAAAAAAACCATATTTTATTTTATATCGCAAAAATATTTTCTTTTTCAATTTTACTGCGTTAGTTTATATTTTTGCAGATTGCTCAGATGCTGGATTCAAACTGGAATACAGTTGAAGATCGAAATATGAGTGTGAGTGATATGTAGTGAGGTGAACTGTAAATATGAAATGTGATGTAATTGTAATTTGTATCAAAGTTGTATAGTGTTTAGTGAGAGCTTGAATTTGTACTATTCAAAATTGTAATAAATATTTGTTTGAATAAAATATTCGTTTGAATTCAAATTCCGTGTTATTTATTTTATTCAGCAAATATTTATTTAATCTATGAAAATAAATAGTATATTATCAAATACATTTAAACGAATGTATATATGTTTATTATCATCAAACAAATAATCATATAAGCGCATATTCAACATTAATAATAAAATACTTTGAAAAGAAAGAGTATCTCATAAGACCACGCACACACATAAACACGGATGGGTTTTTACCATATGATAACTAAAACACTTTTTTATCAAAATATTTTATATTATTTCTAATTACATTCTTTTGAAAATATTTGCAAATAAACTTACTAATCTTAGCCGAAATTATTACCATTATTAAATTCCATGCCAAATCATTTAAAGCTAGACAAATTAAACCTCAATTTCTTATTGGAGAATGGATTTTCATACAAATGACCAGGTGAAAGATCTACCTTCAGATAGGTACACCTCAAGATGGATGTTCCGAGGAACTATCACAAAGCTCATCTGTCAGCACAAGACTGGCCTACCTCTGTAACTAGACAATACTGAATATGCAAACCCCCGGTCGTTGCTGACCTTTATCTGAGCGCTCGACTTCCTTACACCATATTAATTTACATCCCGAACGACATGGCGGAAAGAATTATATCTAGAAGGGGATAATCATACCTTAATTGGGAATGACCCACTTAGCCTTGCCGTATCTAACCTTGTTTAGGTCATTTCTGGTTGATGAGGCTTGAGGCAACGATTACCTTTTCACATTGCACATATCACATCTCTGAATGCCACATTACCATTTCCATTGACTACTAATTGCCATCAATAAAAATACAACGCTTAAGCCCATACGTCTTAAGTAGGGTGTTAAACTAAGTGAAGTTGCCTTCTCTGCTACCATAGATGTATGTTTTTAAAAACCAATGTACGTAATCTCAGAAAATGCACTATCACACATTCATCCATACAAGTTCATTCTGGGACTGAACAAAACCGAAAGTACTCCCATATCACATCTTGTCGGGAATTGACCCAAGAATTAATAGCGAGAAGTCGTTGCAAACCCAAAGAATTTCAGAAACGAAAGGTCCACTGCTACTTAATATTTGGGAGCTAACCAAAATTATCATCAAGCAGTCCTTTCATCCCAAAAATCCCTGTTCTTAATTCTTCATTCTCCCTATCAAGCCATCATTTTTTGAACTCATAAATTGGTTCGAAGTGGTTTTTGGATAGGAATAATCCAAATCAGACCCCGGTTCCTTCGAAATCCAATCATCGATAAAATTGAATAAGAGTATACACGATTTATTAAGCATCTTTTCACTTAAATTCTTTTTGGATGATTACAAAATCACTTCTTTTTGTCTTAGAACAATTCTAAGTTCATTCACTTATTAATTGGGAAAACGTTTCTTATTTTCTTACTTATCATCGATCCAGAATTTCGTTACTTTTAATTGGTAAAAAATAATGTTATTTAAGACATCATTTATTGTAAACTCTAAAATCAATCTTAGCAAACATTATTGAGTAAATAGGATTATAGAAATCATTCTTATTTTACACAATATCAATTTCCATATTTAATAAGTGTTATGGGTGGAATAACGGCAAGATCGCTTTTTAAATTCTACTAATTGGATGAGTTCTCTCTTCGGAATTTAATACCAAGTATATGAAGATTATCTCTATGATATCGAAGTTGTGGTTTATTCATTTTAGAGATTGCTTAAATTTTTGATAATACTAATCTTCTTTTATTTTGGAAAAACTTAACATAATCTTTTAGAGCATCTGGACTTTCCTTTTGATCTATTCCACCCCTCGTCTAAGTAGAGAAAACATAGGCCAGGTTAATTTATGGCACTTGTTGCTCCATTCCTAACCTTAGTTAAACATATTATTTTACCTTACAAGATCTCACAAGCGGGACAAATATACTGGTCATTTCCGCATACTAAATTATTAGTTTTTACTTTGGAATTGATTTTAAAGATTCCAAATTATCTTTTAAACACTTAATTATTCTTTTAAAAACATTCATAAAGGATTCTAGGAAAAATCATAACTTTTAAAATCATATTTCAAAAGTTATAGAACTCGTAATAGGTAAGTGATGTGAAAAGTCCTGTATATGACTTATTTGATTTAATCAACTTATAATATCTGAAAGTTCATATTTTTCAATTCAAATCTCTTTTATACCGTTTTAATAGATTTATCAAATTTATTTCATATTTTTCCATAGTTAAAAAACGTCCATATAAGTAGGATTTATGTTATGGTCACTTAAGTGCACAAGCATGGTTTTCCTAGAAAATTGATTTGGACGCACTTCAAAATCTACTTAAAAAAACCTTCATTTTCTTTCTTCATTTAGAAGATATGGATATAATAGTTTGGATCTTTCTTATCTTAAAGTATTCTTAGCCATATTCCATTTAGTATATCTGTCTGAACTTTTCAACGTGAAATCATGAACTACCGTTGCACGACGCGCCCAGTTTTAAATTATTTTTCAATACTTGAAATAATGTAATCAAATTGAAATTTATAACTTATAAAATCATTACAAATCATTTTAAATCAATATTTTCACTTTTTAAAGTATTTAAAGTGTATTTTCACTATTTCCATATTAAAATATTTTTTTATTCCTACTATTTTAATATTAAATTTTAAAATCCAATTTCATTTAAATTTCAATTCTAACTTCAAATTATACTCAATTAAAACTAAGATTTCAAATCTGACTTTAAATCCATCTTTAATTTCAACTCAAATTTCAGTTTCAGTTTCAATTTTACTTTTAATTCCAATTTTGAAAAGTGACTTATTTATTCCAATATATCTCATATGAAATTATTTAACAGAGGGGTTACTTAATCAATAATGATAGTAATTGATGTCCATATTAACATAACGACCATACAACCAATCATATGACATTAACATATACAATAATGGGTATAATATAATAAGTTTCATAACATTAAAATGGAACATCCAACATATTCAGACAATCAACCAAACATCCATATCATCAAATGGTGATTATCTAACATGACAATTAATCTTGATAATTAATATAATTCAAATAACGATGTGAATTTCTCACCTTCATATCCACTCCGTCAATCTTTTCGCAAACTAGCGTGCTTTATGAACCAACGCGCTCTCTTTTTCTCATATTCTGAACTTGTCGCTTCGAATTTCTTTTTCTCTCTTTCCTTTTACTATTTTTTTCTCTCTTTTATATGTAATGTGGATATGGAGAGGTTGGAGGCCATGGAAGAGAGGAAGAAGTGGATTAAGAAGTTGTTTAAGAAGAGGTTAGAGAGTAACAGGTGGATTATCAAGCACTTCACTATTTTTATCCCTCCTACCTCTCTTAATGAGAGAAATCATTAAAATAGCTTAAGAAAGGAGAGAAAAAGACGAAAATTTGTGTAAAAGAAAGTGAGAATGGAGGTAAGTATTTATAGAAAATGTTTGGAATATAATAATGTTTTGCAAAATGAGCAAAAAAACCCTTACTTTCTCTTTAAGCAAACTAACCCCTACCATCACCTTTAAAATCAATACTTTAAGCCACTTTCACTTAAAAATTAAGTAAAGAATAAAATAATTATGTTTTGCTTGAATGTTATGTTTACTTTTGCTTTGAAATGGCATATTTTCTTTATTAGTTTACTTTTTTAATTATTTTGTAGAAGTTTCTAACCTTATTAGTAAAAGTAACCTTGATTAACACTTAAACATAGAAAATGTACATGCATATGTACATAAAGGTGCATCAATGTTGCGACAATTTTTAATGGACAAAATGTTAATTTTCGACAAAATATTTTATGGTCACGTTTTGACGTTTTTGTTAAAATATTTATTGATGTAAACCAAACTTAAAAAATGAACTTATTACTTTCTTAAATAAATTTAACCATGTCTATTCTTTTTTTAAATCCATACTAAATAATATCAAAACCTCCATTTTTACTGTGTATGTAAAGCAGACCAAAATGCAATAAAATTTCAACATTTTGCAAACCAATCAAAATTGCGATTCACAAACCTTACTAGATTTTAATTATCATTACTAAATTATTTAATTATGAACCTCTTTCTTTCTCAAATTGATTTATACTTTTAAAAATACCGCTTTTGTTGATTTTGGAGTTGCATTGATAAAATGTGACAAAATCTGAAAAAAATTTGAACAACGATTTCATACATATTTTAAATACTTCAAAATACTTAAATTATCTTTATCAAGTGATTTTAATATAATTTAACTTTTCAAACAAATATTTGTGCCTATTTATTTAAGCATTTATTTATTTTCAACAAAACTTAACTTTTG
Organism: Allium cepa; assembly: GCA_030765085.1. NCBI lineage: Eukaryota > Viridiplantae > Streptophyta > Magnoliopsida > Asparagales > Amaryllidaceae > Allium > Allium cepa. Next base: position 433,503,336 of record CM060942.1, read on the forward strand.
CGGATTTGTGATAAAATCTAAAATTTATACTTTTTAATTATAAGAATAAATAATACCTCTATTATAATTTATTACATATAACTTATTTATTTAAATTTTAAACCCTTTTAAATTTAAAATAAATAAAATCTCTCATTTCGAAGTAGCGAAATTACATTTCATTACAAAGTTGATTATAGATTTTTGTACTTAGGCGAATTCAATAGGGGCTTGCTCAGACGTTTCTAGAAAAGATATTTCGAATGAATTTTATCTAATTCACATCTTGGAGCTTATTGGAACTGACTATGGGTCAGGTCGATTCCTCAAAATCTCCTTTCTGAAAAGCTTAAGTACTATAAAGATAAATTTGTCTCTTAGTTTTTCTCCATATTTGTTTTGTGTGAACTAGATGAATGATTGTAAATATGTAACTGCTAATTGATTTATGAATATATGTTTTAGCTTTGTTTTCCATGCTTAGTTCCTCTTTATTATGCTATTAAAAAATGTCTGTTCACTAGGTCGACCTGTTCCTAGCGAATACTTATGTCAGTATGTTAAACTGAGAAGATTTTTTCTTGCAAAGGCATCACTTTTAAAGTCTTCGAAATTAGCGAGACATTGCTTTCTTCGAGATTTACAAAAACTATATTTGGAATACACTTGCATCCTCTTTGATTTCCTTGGGGACGAGAAAGAAACATTTCTTAAGAAGGTCAGAACATTCCATACAAAGTTAATTTGCGGTCGCGATATTCCTCCAGTCAGGAATTGAGACTATAGTAAATGCACACCGATCAATACCCCAGAAGGAGTCACTATTCCTTTCGACTAAATAATTGCACTTTCTACTAACTCACTAAATAAAGTTAGAAGGCAGTTTCTAAATTTTAGATGTAATCCAGTTGCTTGTTGTACCTTTTAACTTTGTTGTTCTTTAAGTTGTAATTCATTATTATAATAATAAAGATATATTTTTTATCCTAATCTTGATTTTTATTTTATTTCCTTTGCTTAAAAAGTGCTACAATTATCTGCAACTTCTCTTCCTTATAACTTACCGTCATGTGTCGATGCTCTTAAAGAAAAGTTAATGCAAAGAAGTAAAGGAATTGTGCTTAGTGACGATATCCTATTAGAACGCTTTGGCGGTAATACTGAGGCTGTGAGATGGCACAAAAGATATGTTATTAAGAAAATCATCGCCAACGGCCAAAAAGATCACATTAGCCATCTAGAGGTTGATATTAAAAGTAAAGATGAAATGGTTATCGTGCTTAATAAACAAGTGAAGACAAATACTACAATTGACTTTGAACATAAGACGTCTAAACTTATTCAACAAATAAATGATTTGGAGCTGAAATTAAAGGATAGTCAGGCACAATGTGCTTCTTTTGAATTCATTATAGGGGATAGGACTTCAATCATTGATCTACCCGTCTCTTACGCTATTCCTCCAGCCACAAAACCAACACTATCGAAGCTTCTTGAGGCCAAGAAATTCCCTACCATGCTCAACCCACCCTCAGTTTTAGATGATAATGTTGTAGGGAACTGGTGTCGCAGAATCAAAATTAAGATAGCTAAATATTTCGATGAACAATAGAAAGTTAAATATTCTCAGACTATTAATGATTAATCCACCAAGAATTAAAAGCATGAACACGATATTTATTTCCACCAAAATTGCATTGTGGAGTTAGAAAGGGATAACCATGCCCTTTCGGTAAATAGAGCCTTCAATCATGCTCTGAAAACTAACATTAATTCCATTGACGATGAAAAAATATAAGGAAGAAAGAGAAGAACTCAAAGAAGTTCTCTGTGCTACGATTCGCCATGTAGTAGATCCTTCAGTCGCTATGACTCTCGACCAAGCTGCACAAGACTTATGATTTATTTGTATGTTTGATATAAATAAACTTGCGTTGTATAAAGAGTTATTATCTGCATGGTTTTGTAAATCATTTCATGACTTATGTAAATTATATAAATATGACAAGTAGAACCTGATTTGCAATCCTTTGCTATGATGTCATTTCTGAAGTGCTTTTTGATAGCTTATTCATTATTTCTGAATTTGCTAAATCTTTCATTTCTCTTTGTTGTGCAAATTTCCCTGAAAAGTATAAAGAAAACGACATTTCTAGTTGTTATCTTGAAATTGACATAACAGTCTATGTAAACTATTTGCTTAAATTAAAATTCATCTTATTAATTGAGTGAGAGATAATCTATATCAAACATTTAAATCCCTTCTTCAATTGTGATGAGAAATATTTGAGAATTGAATTTTAACCATTTGGTTGGAATATTTAAAATTTGCTAATAGAATACCCTGCCTTATCACAAATGCATAATTGTTGGAATGAAACCTTTAAGATATATTTAATAAAGAACTAAATTCAAAAATTGCCATCTGAATTTTGGAAGCAGAAATCCTTTAACACATTCCTTGACACTAATGGGATTTGGTAAATTAGAAGTCCAAAACACAAATTCAGAAACACTTTACAGTGATTTTCATGATAGTATTCCTTAACCCAGATTCGGGCATTTATGATAGAAAAATAGAATTCCATTGTTGAAATTTCACGTCAAGATTAGGGTTCGAACAATTAATTACCTCCATACACAGATTCGAGTATATTAAGATAATCGGTGGTTAAATAAGACTCGAAACCCAGATTCGGATTTTAAATAGTGAAGTTAAGAAATGAATATCTCAAAATCCAAATTTGAGCATGAATTATTGTCATTTAAATATGAAAGGCTCGAAACCCAGACTCAAATATTAATGGATGAAATTCTGGTATAAGAGACCTAAAACCAAAATTCGGGTATTTTTAAATGATGTTTAGAAATGAAAGTCTCAAAACCACAATTCGAGTACTTATAAGCGGAGGCCTATTCTACTCTTTTGATGTGTGAACCCTTCTGGTCTTGTATATAAATAGTTTGTCTAGTTGCCTCTTAAGCTTGGACGACTTAGTCCATAATTTGAAATGCCTCTTTCTCAAGCTTGAACATCTTAATTCATGATCTGATAAGCCTTTTCTTAGGCTTAGACATCTTATTCTATTGTTGATGTGGCTCCTCTTGTGCTTGGACATCTTAGTCCACTGTTTAGCGGGCCTCTTCTTGGGCCTAAACGTCATAGTCCAATGTTGTCTGGTGCTCTTGATTAGCTCATATTAGAGACTAAAACCAAGGACTTGCCCGACCTCTCTCCAAGAGGTGCGTTGCCCTACCCCATTTACGGTGCGAATAGGGGCTTGTTCGGTGCCCTACCCTGGCCATCTTATGGTGTGGATAGAGGCTTACTCCGTCGTCCCTCTAGTGGTGCTTTACCCTGGCCCTTTTGCGTAGTGGATAAAGGCTTGTTCGGTGCTTTATCCTAGCCATCATGGCATGGATAAAGGCTTACTCCATCCTTCATCTAAAAGGAGCCTTGACCTGACCAGAGGCCCGGCCAAATGCTTGTCTAATGCTTTAACCTGGCCATCTTACTGCACGGCTAAAGGCTTACCTGCTCTCTCTCCAAGAGGTGCTCTGCCCAGGCCATCTTGGAATGGACAGAGGCTTTTCTACCATCTTAGTAGTATCCAAAAATAAGGAGTATTTCACTCCCAATCATGTAGATTTCTCTTAAAAAGTATCTCTTTATTGAATTTATCTGAAATTCTCTTTACAAATCAGATCTTTCCTTGTCGGAAGAAATTTATAATCATCCCCTACAGGGCTGTACAATGGTTGGTTTCATGGTCATTCATCGTGTGCTAGTAACAGTAGGATCCTTCCTTGTTTCTTTCATGTTTCGATTTCTTTCTATGATGGCCAATAGTTGAGCCCATCCTTTGTAAGTGAGTAGACATTCTCAATTGATGTTGTTAAGTTGCACTCCTTTAGAAGTCTAGACTTGAAGCTTGGTTTTTATGGATGGCTCTTTGACTTTTTGTTTCTTGGCCTTGTGCTTTCATGTTCTTCAATTGCTTTTCTTTTTTTCATCCTTTGTACATTTTATGTAGGATGTGTTCTCTTTATAATTGGTTGTTTCCATTTAATTGCAAAGGCATTGTAATAAACCATTATCTCTTTCTCAAAGATGGTGCCCTTGGAGTAATGCTGCAATGTTTCTCTCATCCGGTTGAAGACATTTTCACTTCCATTTTTTCCTTCCAAGTGCAAAGATAGGAGTGGGGCTAACATGAAAAGGATTCAGGCTCCATTTCTCAGGATCATAAGATTCTGCTTTCTTCTTGATTATAATTCTAAGAGCTTCTAGCCTCAGTCATTGCTCTTCATCTTGATTGGAGTTCCTGATGAGCCTTGAAGGGTTCTTTGTCTTATGGGGCTCAGAGGATCCTTGTTCCGATCTCATGATCCTTGTAGTTATTATTTATCAAAGTAGATAAACTTGGAACAGGTTTAAATTAAGTAGGGTTAGAGAGTAGCAGTGTTTGGATTTTATCCAAGTTCGAGGTTCGAGCCCTCCTTCTAGCACTAAAATGTTAGTACGATTTCTTTTCAACGCCCCAAAATGATGTTAAAAAGGTGGATAATTCTTTACACAAGTTGTGCAGAAAAGAAGATATGCATCCTCTTAAGATTGCCTTTCGATCAGGCCTTATTTGATAACAATCATCAAGCAAGCCTCTCAATTGTGTCTAAAGGGTCGGATTCTGTGTTACATGACCTTTCGGTCTAGTTGAGTGAGTATTCCTTCTGCTTAGAAATCCTTCCTTTTAATCCGAATGAAATATCCTGAGTTAGGCTTTCTTAGATGGGTTTCGACCTAGATGGAGGACTTAGGTTATTAGTTAACTTGAGTTTTGGGTTCTTGAGTAGAGATTGGGGGTTTCGACCACGTCGAAAGCTTGAGGATTTGTCCATCTTATGTATAAGTAGGAAACCTTAAGCTTCAATGGATACGAGATGGGTTTTGATCATGTCGTAATCTTAAACCAGAGTTCTTTGTGTTGGATGAAAACATTTAGAAAATTTTAGCTTGGTTTCGACTTTGTTGAACGCTTCAGCTTAGAGGGAAGATGGTTCTGAGTTGGCTATAGAAGTTATTAGAACTTAAAGGGTTTTCTTCTATGTCAATAGGAGCCTTTCGATATAAGTTAAACCTAAAACATAGAGGTGAATCCACTAAAGGCTAAAATAAAATATTAAAATAGCATAAAGTGATTGAAACTTCCCTTTCTCCAACTCAAAAGACTTTATTTCTCTAATTTCCCAAATCAATTTACAAACTAAGGATAAAATTCTTTTCTTAAGAGAATACCAGTTCAGAATGAGAGGAATTGGATCCTCCAAAACATGACCCCTTGGGTCTTATTTATAGACGTGTCCTATCACCTTTCGACCCTAATGCCTTTAACATGGTCGGAAGGTGGCTCTTGATTGACCTAAGCAAGTTGCCGCCTTTGTCAAAAGGTATGGTGGCGCTTCTTTGAGTTATCTTATGATTGCTTCCAACTCTGTCGACAGCCTTCAGTCATTGGTTTCGATGATGTTGGTTTCACTCATGCTCTTTTCCTGATCTGATGGGGAACCCTTCCTAGTCCATACTGGTTTCGACCTATTCCAAAGGCTTATTGTGGCTTTCGAAGGGATTGCTCTAGAATACTTGCTTCAGAAGTTTGAATGATTGTGAAACCATTGATTTCGAATGGTTCGGCGTACATTCAACGAGCTATTCTTCATTATCTTTGGAAAGTGTGGCATCGACTTTATCAAATGACCTTCATCTAGCTGAAGAGTTGTCAATGACATCAGAAGGGTGCTCTTGACCCCTTTATCTTATTTGAAAGGTTGAAATCCCCTAGATATTGATAGAAGGAAACTTCTGACACCTTCGAAAGGTCTTGAGGCTCCTAAAATTTGATGGCAGCATCACTTCGAATCCTTCAAAAGGTTTGGCTGAAGCTCTTCTCTCTTGCTCTATACTTAAGGAGGTCTCGACTAGGTTGAAATGTGAGTATTTGGAGCAGCATGATCCATTGAATATATTTGGTTTACGAAGATGAGCTTCCTTCTATATCGACCATGAGCCCCTCTATTGCTTCGGGCCATGTGCCGGTCGTAACATACTGAGAGAATTTCCATGTTGATGGTAGAAACATTATTTTCATCAAACCATTGAGGTAGGACAAGTAGATTTTAGCGTTTAGCCCTTTGGTCTACCTATTGTCTTACATATTTCACATTTATACTAGCAAAGAATAAACTATCATATATATCTCGTCTCTTAGGTGAAGACACTCATTGGTAGTGTGACCGTAAGTTTAGTAGAACACGTAGTATATTTCTACTACCACAACACCCCGCCTTTCATCCTGAATAGGTAGGAGGAGGCCTGTGGTAAGGGGAGCGATCGCTGCTAATAAAATAGATGGTTTCTATATCCCGAGTTGTTGAAGCATTATCTTCATACCTAGACATGAATTGGGAATGTTAAATGAGCATTCCAGAAGTATCAGTGTTATTATGGAGCACTTCGATGACCTTACATCGACCCTAAGCTTCGATGATTATACAAGATGGTAATTCATATAGTTTTTTTTATAGGTTGGGATGTGTGTTAACTCTTTAAAGTTAGGAGGTTGCTGGAACCGATTCATAAATAGCATGTATAAGGAGCTCAGTAAGGCATATCTGTTAGGGTGAACTTTGTTCGGAGCTAGCCCGAGCTCTTGGAAGTACATGAACAAGAATGGTTTAAAAGATGATACAACACTGCCTAAACAAATTTATTTAATGCAAGTTGTATTGCCTATTGGAGGATTGTGTATTTGTTAGCCCTATGTAGGAAGATTTTTTTTTCCTTTTAGGAATTCCATGTTGCCGGAAAATAGTCAAAGGTGTTTTGGGAGTTAGGACTGTTGGCATCTATTCTAGAGGATTATCCAGAACTAATTGAGGAGGTTGTTATTGAAGCAGTTCTACTAGAATGATCATTCTTTCTAACTCAACAGTGATTTGACGCCTGGGTCCAAAGGCATGGAAGTCGAATCCTAAGCATTGATAGACCCAGCTTTAGGAGGAGTTGGTAGCCAAGTACCAATTTTGAATCTAGGAGAGTGATGAGTCATTCCGGATAGGAATACTTTCTGTTCAACACGATCAGGAACATAAAAAGGGTAGTGAATGAAAGTGCAACACAATCAATTTTATTAAATATCATAGTGTGTTTGACAAGATCATTCTACGGGAAGAACTGTCCTGTCTGAGTGAAAAGTGAAAAATTATGATCGTCGACTTATTGGAAAGAACACTTATGTGTTCCAAATAAAAAGTGCTCATGCCTACTGCAAAACGTGTCAAATTCCAAGGAGGGTCGATGGAGACCCAATATGTGTGTGAGGAATTAGCAGAATAATTGAATATAGTGAATATGGTGTTGATTTCGAGTCGGGGTTTAGTCCAATTTGGATGGAATTCGAGTCTTGGAATGGCCAATACTTTGGAGTGAAAGCCAGTCACTAAGTGGAGATCCACTACCATTCACCGACTATAGATGAACTACAACATTATCGTAGACAATCAGATAATCGTTGCCATGCCAACAATCTCAAACGACCCACCGTTATGCCAATTTGAAAATGTGTTCGTGCTAAATTTCGTAGAGGCCAGAAATTAGTTGATTGGAAGGAACAATGATGTTCGAAACAACAATTTGGAGGCGTCAATAGTTGAAAGAAGTTGCGGCGGTCTCGAGGAAGGTGATGATCAGTGATTTGGGTTGGTAAATTTGGATCGCATGATTTTGAAACCAGGCTAAAATGCTTCGAAGTGTTGGTAAATGAAAGCATTGGGGAAGAAATGCAAAATAATTAGCTTATATACACATACCGAATAAGGAAATAGAATTCTACTTGGTACCGATCAAAACAAGTCGGTACCAACATGAATTTTTACCAAAAATTGAAGTAAAAAAGAAAAGAAAGGCAGGAGAAAGGTAGTGCCTGTAACAACCACCTGACACCGACGGTGCAAAATGGTAATTAAAGGAAAGTAAAGGAAATAAGATGAAGCAATATTGGAGAAAAGAATGGAAAAGAAGAAAAAGGAAGCATCAAATAACCAAATTATCTATCGCATATCTCATATTTCATTACATTAAATATAATAATCAACACAGGTATAAAACAAGAGCGACAGTAATAACAATGTGAAATAACCATCTGAATAAAGACCCGCAAAGTTAATAACACCATAATTGAGTTTATACAATGGGAAAGTAAGCTCAACTAGTACACTGTCTCATAATAGTAAATCAACACTTTCAAGGCACCACACCGTCACATAATACAAATATGATAACATATGCACATATAAGTATAGATAATTGTCACCTCTTGTCAGTCCACCTGTAGAACTCCGTAATCATCAACCTGCTCTCGATCTACTCATTTATGAGTACCCGAGATAACAGGAAGCTAAGCATAAAACCTCGTATTAGACAATAGTTCATTGAGAGAGATATCAAATCTCAAAATACTATAAAACTCGGTAATATACGTAATAGAGGGTATATAATCCATACCTGACTTGTCCCTGCAGCCACAGAGTCAGCGCATTAACATATGTAATATGCTACTCTATAACATCGTAAAAAGGGTATACCACACTCAGTATCTATCAAGGTGCCTAGGCATCTCTACCAATAATCCCTACTTTATACTAAGTAAACTTCAAGTATCTAGGTATCTCCAACCATACCTACTCCAAAGTCAAGTCAAGGTATCAAGGTATCCCTACCACAATACCTATCTTGTCTGACATCCCTAGGGTGACTAGTGAGCAACCATAAAAAGCATAGCATCCATTAAACAATACTAACCGTCACCCAATGTGCCAGATATATGATGACTCATGTGACCCTCGGAGACTGCCAAGGACTGTTGGAAATCCCCACTCTTGATTGTGCTCATCGCACTCATGGGTTAGAAAATCCTGCATGGTTGTCTCTTATGATACCTCTATACCACCTGACCTAGACCTTACCGTCCTGGGTGTAGACTAGCACTACCGGCCCTTGGATTCCCCCGCATATAGTATCCATGCTTTGATCACAACCAAAAACACTTTGAGTCATCAATGATCCCTAAGTATAAGCATATCCATCAATCCCTACTCACTTGATATAGATCTTAACCCTACTGGTTCACCATATTTTTTTAGGCAGAGCCCTAACACTCACTCCAGTCCACTTTCTACAACATCACTCCAATCCAAGCTGCCATCCTCGATCCTGCTCACTACCAAAGCTCTTGATCGAAGAAACCTACTGTTATGCCATCTGAAGTCTGAGTCTAGCATTATCCATATAGTCCTAATACTATTATCCCGGATTCTACTGCATACATCATCTAGTCATTATCCGTACTATCATACTACTAGGTCGAAGCACCACATCCCAACCTCACCATCAAAATCACTTGGTCGAAGCACCACATCCCTGCCTCACCATCAACATCATTTGTCATAGGGTAATAACGTCCAATCTCTAAACCGATCAGATGAATAAACCATCATGTCACGCACCATGATATCTCATCAACATCCAAGCCACATATCGGCCAAATCACCAATTTAAAATAGTAATGGACATTGATCACTCTATTATGGTCAATACCGTCCAGCTTAATCTTGTATTTAACTGAATGGTTAAGTACAAACCAAATGGAAACATTTGACATCCATGCTAAAATTCAAGCCTATCAGAACGTATGCCAAACCCACTTATATAGCTCATCTCGTTCGCAAGATTCTCACTTGTGCGGAACTCCAACGTACAAGATGCAACCTACAATCCAATAAACGCTAATCGGCATTTAAAGCAAAAATAGCCAAATAAAAATGTGATGACCCGGGATTTTTAATAATTTAAATTGGAATAATTAATTGATTTTAAATTTTTAAAGAGGTTAATTTTTAAAGTGAATTCAAATATTATTACTAATAGCAATTAAGTTATTGAATTTAATAATTAGAATTGGTAAATTGTTGAATCTGAAATTCTAAGCCTGTCTAAAATAATTTTAAGGCTTGCAAAATTTAATAATGATGTTACTGGAGATAATAGAATGGTTGGAATTTAATTTAAAGGCGATATGTGTAGTTTTGAAAATATATCGTTTAAATTGAATTTAAAAATAGCCTTCCACGCACAATCTCAGAATTTGACGAAATCAGTTTCATTGGATCCATAATAGTTAGTTATTATCAGGTTTCAATTTTCGTAGCAATCGGAGTTATCATTTGACCCTGACAGCTCAAAATGCTTAGAAACTATTTTAATCGTTTAATTTAAAATTGATCGATTACTTCAGTAACTCACGCATATGATTGAATTAGCCTCCGAAACACGTTCCATCATGTTCGGAACGCAGGTAAAGCCTTATAATCGCCTAGCGGCATTCCTTAAGAGGAGTTCGAAATTTAGTAGCAATTATCGGGGCGTTTTGGAAGCTTTATAATATAGTATAAAAAATTAAAACAAACACTCGTACGCAAGAAGCTATCTCCTTTCCTTTTTATTAAAGCCGTGTACTTTGGAAAACGCAGAGAAAAAAAATCTTCTGTACGAATAACAAAAATGGCTTCCTCCTTTTCCAAATCGCGTACCTTATCTTCGTTACCCTTTCATTCTTCATGAATTCGAATTCATAAAAAAAGAGGGATTTTGGAGCTTGTGCCGATTTGTGAAATGGGAGAAATGATCGACATCGCGAGCTCGGCTCAAACTCGAGATCGAGGCAGTGATGCTCGCAATTTCGAAGCCGCTCTTACCGAAGCGCATTCGATCGGCATTAGGGAGGGTAGCGACCCTTGCGATGGCAGCGGCAGTTCGCGTGGAGTCTCGTAGAGGCGGTCAAGTGGAAACTAGGGTTTCTGAAGCGGCGGCTCGCCTGAGCTTGATGATGGGATGTCTCGTTCGTTCGTGGTGCTTGGAGCATCTTGCGACTGAGTTGAAGGGTCGAGGTCTTCGATCGACAAAGGTGACGACTCGTTAAGGTATTATCGACTTATTTATTTAAGTTTATTTGTGAATGCATATATTCATAGATTTCAGTAAGCAGAAAGAAGAAAACTTTATAAAAAAATGTAATATTCTTTTTACAGTAAGTTATTAGGAATCTTGTTTATTTGAATTTAATGTATAAGTTAAAAACTATAAATTTATTTTTATTTACTGAAAACTATATAAGGTTGAAACAGGAATTTAAAAACATTTTGATTTGAACATTTGTATTAAAATTGGATTTTCGATTTATATAGATTATCTTATATATATGTTAACTCCCATGCTCAGCGACTCAATAGGCAAACGACATAAGGGTATAACGGCTTAGCGACTCAACTGATTACCGACCTAACATATGGACCGAATCAACGGCCTTGAAGGGTTAACAGTCGACTTAATGACTCAAGAGGGACAGCGACTCACCAGGTTATAACCTTAATGCCTTAAAGGTGTTGGCCGACTCAAGGTACTTCACGACTCAAGGTACTTCACGACTCAAGGTACTTCACGACTCAGCAAGTTACCGACTCAACAATTGAGGAGTTGCACGAGTTAAAGAATTGTGCTTACGACCTACCTTGAATCGTCAGCGACTCAAGCAAGCAAACAAGAAGCTACGACCAGTTAACTCGTGCGCGACCACAGCTCACAACTTACGACTTAAGAAAGTCCACGACCTAAAGGAGTGACGAATCATAGCGCTAGAAGGAAGAGTCAACAACGCTTAAGTCGCTGCTGACTTATAACTGCAGATAAGTCGTTCACGACCTAAGACTTGGAGACAAGTTCAATACCATACTGTAATGAAATGACTCGTTGACGACTTACGACTTATGATGAGTCATGTACGACTCATGCTAGCATAAAGGAAGTCGCATTTGGTTAACTCAGGAACGACTTAGAACTTGTATCATTCATACAAATGGGTGCATAACTTTGGACCAAGCCATGAGCTAAACCCAATAGGTCGGCCGCTACCTACCAAGAGTCATCTACGAGTTACGACTTATCATCAGTCGTGTACGAGTTACGAACTAACTCCGAGAAATGTCTATAAATACGACCCTAGCTCCAACTAGAGAGGGACTTTTTGGCTCATTCTTTCCAAGCACCGATACTCTGCTGCATTCAAAACCGACTCGATACCCAAAGCTTTTAAGACACGTAGAACGCTATCAACAACTTCAAGAAGGAATCTCATACATCCGACATGGATTTGAAGACTTTCTCTTACATTGAAGTTTAAGCTACTCGTTCAAAGTGTTTAGTAATTCAAAGTGTATTGTACTTGAGAAGAATTGTATCAACTTGTAACGAAATCATCAATAAAGATATTCAGAGTGGACGTAGGCAAACTATTGAGCCGAACCACTATAAAACCGCTGTTATTTACTGCATTTTCTGTAATTTTCTGCTTATACTCTGTTCCCGAATCATCGGGTGGTGCTTTCACAACTACACTTTACACACCGGGGTGTTAGCGTTCAAATTTTAGCGTTAACATTTTTGGTGCTTTCACTGAGAATTGAACTCAGGCGAATTATCATCATTGCTCCACGAAAGTTTGTTGAAGTAATCTCTCTGAAGACTAGAAGTTTATCTGAAATCATGGCTCCGGGGAGAAAGAGTAGATCTGTTAGATCTGGAAATGTTCAAGAGGGAACCTCCGCTTCCCCAACACCTAATCGAGCCACTCCACCTGTTGGGGTTACAAAAGCGGAGTTGGATGCTGTAATCTTAGGGCTGAACCAGCAGATAAATGCCCAAAGTGCACAATTGGAGGCTCAGAATGCCCAAAATGCCCTAATTTTTAATAAGTTGAACGATTTGCTTGGGGTAAACCGTCAACCAATGGGTAATGAAAGGAACTTTGCTGGCAACATTCATGAAGCTGAAGAAAGAAACATTCCTGAGAGGGCTGCCAGCCCCTTTGAGCGGACATTTCCTGAAGTTGGTGGATCTAAAGCTCAAAATGATGACGGGTATCTTTCTGAAATGGTTCGACAAATCATGAAAGAAAGCATGCAAAGGAATGAAGACGAGAAGGAATGGGGTTTCGCTCCAAGTAAAACCCCGTTTACCGAAAGGATATTAAAGGCTGAATTCCCAAGGAAGTTCGTCCCTCCAACTATTCCAGCTTACAAGGGAACAAGTGATCCGAACGAATTCTTGTATAAGTATGATTGGCACATGACAGGTGCCAGAGCTTCTGATGAAATAAAGTGTCGATATTTTCCTGTATATTTGGAAGGTGTAGCTCTGCTTTGGTTCACCAAGCTACCAATTCGGTCTATAGATCAGTTTTCCGACCTAACCCGAAAATTCAAGGAGTAGTTCAGACTATATGCTTCAAAAGCCAAAGATATCATGTCGTTGTCAAGTTTAGAACAGAATCCAGGGGAAACTATCAGATCTTTCTTGAATCGCTTTAATATAGCGCTGGCCGAGGTAGACAATGCAGAACCACGAATGATCTTGACCTATCTGATGAGGGCCATCGACAAGACGAGCGAATTTGGAAAATGGCTTAACATGAAGGAACCAAATTCCCTTGAAAAATTCTACAAGAAAGCAGATGAGTTCATACGCCTGGAAAGCCGTCCTGTACCGGTAAAGGCAGTATTGGAAAAGGATGAAGATAACATTGCTGCTCCACGCAAGAATGAATCTGTAGGACAGAAAAGGGAAAATAACGATGGGAAGAAACAGAAAAATCTGAAGAAGCCTCGTTCCTTCAAGTCATCGGAATATACCCCTTTATCAGATATGCCAGAGCGCATTTACCTTGCCACTAAAGATTCGGTCGATTATCCTAAACCTCCCGTTTTGAGAACCGGAAAAAAAGCTGTACAAAGCGGGAAGTTTTGCCGCTTCCATAATCAACCCGGTCATGATACCGATGAATGCAGCCAATTGAAAATTTTGATTGAAGAATTGATAAGGGAAAACAAGCTGCAGCAATTTGTGGAAAAGAATAGCAGCAATCCCGCTTCGTCTAGTCAGGGGCAACGAGCTCCTACTCATCAATCCAGGACAAGTGAGAAGACTGCAGGGCATGAATCCGGAAGGCCTGTTATCAATGTCATTACGGGAGGACCTCACCCAGCAGGCAGGAGCTGGGGTGAGATGGAAAGGTATACCCGAGCTTTGAAGTATGTACCGGCCGAGGAAGATGTCTTTGTTTTGGAAGGTGCTACGCCGCTGAAGCAACAAAGATCTTTCAATGAAGATATTGTGTTCAGAGCCAGGGATTCCACAGGTATTGAAGCTCCTACCTTGGATCCCTTAGTCATCTCGGCTGGTATCGGGCCAGCTATTGTGAGAAGAGTTCTCATTGATTGTGGCGCATCCTGCAATATCCTCTTCAAGAAAACATTCGAACAAATGAAGATCCCTATGGCTGATGTGTAAGCCTCATCGTAGAAAATCGCTGGCTTCTATGGGGAGCCAAAACAGCCGATAGGAACCGTTGATTTGCTTGTAGAACTTGGAGAGGGAGAAAGAAAAGTGGTCCGCAAGCAAACTTTTGTGATTGTCGACGAATTTTCTGCTTATAATGCTTTCCTTGGCCGTCCAACTCTCGCAGCATTCAAAGCTGTTCTGGCCCCATGGTGCCTCACCATTAAATTTCCCAAAGATAATGGAGTGGGAGTTATAAAAGGGGATCAGAATGCTGGGCGGGAGTATTATCTGACAGAGCTACGAGAAACAAGGAAAAGATAAATGGGAAAGGATGCGGCAACCCCAGTCCGCATCAAAGAACCAGCCTTGTAGAAAATACAGGGCGGACCCCGCACTGGCGAGCACAGCGGAGCACGGAAAGAGATGGATCGTAGAAAAGCCAGTGCAGGGGAGAATAGAGTGGTACCAGTGGAAATGACAATACCAATACCTGTTGACCCAAAGGACCCAAACAAGGTGTGGAATGTGGGTTCATAACTTAATGTGTCAATTCAGAATATCTTAATATCTTTTTTAAAGGCAAATTTGGATGTTTTTGCTTGGACTCATGCCGATATGTGCGGAATATCCCCAGAAGTTGCAGTACACACTCTGAATATTGATCCAAAATTTACACCTGTGAAACAGAAAAGGAGGACTCAAGGTCCAGAAAGGTCAGCAGCATTAAAAGAAGAAGTTGATCGGCTCATGGAGAATAACTTTATCAAAGAATATACCTATCCGAATTGGGTTTCAAATCCAGTGCTGGTCCAGAAAGCCAACGGAAAATGGAGAGTGTGCATCGATTTTTCAGATCTAAACAAGGCCTGCCCCAAAGACTGCTTCCCGTTACCCAGGATCGATCAACTGGTAGACGGAACAGCGGGACATGAATTGTTATCTTTTATGGATGCCTACTCCGGATATAACCAGATCATGATGCATGAGCCAGATCAGGAGGACACGAGCTTTATCACCGATGTTGGTCTTTACTGCTATAGAGTTATGCCCTTCGGGCTGAAGAATGCGGGGGCAACCTACCAAAGACTTCTTAATGCTATGTTCAAACCGCAATTGGGCAACACTATGGAAGTCTACATCGATGACATGTTAGTAAAGTCTAAGAAAGCAGTGGATCACATAGAACACTTAGCAGACATGTTCGCAGTCCTTCGAAATTACGGAATGAAGCTTAACCCTTTAAAATGTTCATTTGGAGTAGAATCCGGAAAGTTCTTAGGTTTCATCGTGAGCGCTAGGGGCATTAAGGCTAGTCCAGCTCAAATTACCGCCTTAAAGGAAGTAAAAGCTCCTAGAACGAAGAAGGAATTGCAGAGTCTCAATGGAAAAGTCGCCGCCTTGAGTCGGTTCATTTCCAAAGCCACTGATAAATGCATCCCATTCTTTGACGCCCTAAAGAAAGGAAGGAAAAACTTTGATTGGACTCCCGAATGCCAAAAAGCCTTTGATGCATTGATTCGCCGCATGGAAACGCCTCCAATACTTTCTAGGCCTGGCGATGGTGAGGATCTTCTTATATACTTGGCAGTATCATCTCATGCTTTAAGTGCAGCGCTGATACGAGAAGACGAGAGGATTCAACATCCAGTTTACTATATCAGCAAAAGACTCACTGGGGCAGAGATGAATTACTCCAAGTTGGAAAAACTCCCTATTTCTTACTAATTGCATCAAGGAAGTTGAGGCAATATTTCCAAGCTCGTCCTATCAGAGTCCTCACCGATCAACCTTTAAAGCAAGTCCTGTTTCGCCCTGAGACTTCGGGTCGTCTTCTAAAGTGGAATATTGAACTCAGTCAATATGACATCACTTATCATCCCCGAAAAGAAATCAACGGACAAGCTTTAGCGGATTTCATCGCAGAATTCACAGATAAGGGTAACAGTGAGGAGGAAACGATCGATGATTCCCCAATCCAATGGAAGTTATATGTTGATGGCGCGAGAAATGACTACTGTTCTGGAGCTAGAGTTGTACTTGAGACCCCTGAAGGTCGGTCATTATGCTATGCACTAATATTGGAATTTCCTTCAACGAACAATGAAGCAGAATACGAAGCTCTTATCGCTGGCTTAAGAATTGCTAAAGAACTAAACATCCGAGCATTACAGATCTTCAGTGATTCTCAGCTTATTGTATGCCAAGTCAAGAAGGAATTCCAAGCGAAAGGGGGAAATCTGCCAGCCTACTTGTTAAAGGCTTGGGAACTCCTAGGTGATTTCGACCATTACATGATAAGTCATATTCCTCGAGAAGAAAACACGAAAGCAGATTCTCTCGCAAAGTACTCTAGCACAGGCGAAGCTCAATTTCTGGGGTTGACTCCAGTGGAGGTCCTGTCGGCTCCAAGCATTGATGAGATGGATATTGATTGGATCATGAGCGTGTCTCAAGAGCAAGACTCATGGATGATTCCAATAACAGAATATCTGCTCAATGTCTCTTTACCGGAAAATTCAAAAGAACGAAAGAAGCTACTGAGAAAAGCCTCTCGCTATATAGTCCAGGATGGCCAATTATACAGACGGGGATTCTCAATGTCGTTACTTCGATGTGTGTCCAGGGAAGAGTCCAAAACAATCCTAGCTGAGGTACATGGGGGAGAATGTGGTGATCATTTAGGTGGTCAAACTTTAGCAAAGAAGATTCTCCGATACGGATATTTTTGGCCAGAAATCAATCGAGACGCAGCAGACTATTCCCGAAAATGTGACAGATGCCAAAGATTCGCAAAAATTCCTAGAGCACCTTCCACTGAACTCACACATATGGTCAGTCCATGGCCGTTTGCAATATGGGGGATAGACCTTGTAGGACCGTTACCAACTGCCAAATCTGGAATTAAATATGCCATTGTGGCTGTAGATTATTTTACTTAATGGCCAGAAGCTGAACCACTGGCAACTATCACCTCTAAAAAGATGATAAGTTTTGTGACTAAAAATATCATTTGCAGGTATGGAGTGCCTCAAAAGATAATTACAGACAATGGTACTCAGTTCGAAAGTGAAGAATTCCAAGATTTTTGCAAACGATTCAAAATCCGAAAAAGCTTCTCAGCGGTAGCTCATCCGCAGGCAAACGGGTAGGTGGAAGCAGTAAATAAAATTATCAAGTCAACCATCAAGAAGCAACTTGAAAGAGAAAAAGGTGGTTGGGTCGATAAGCTACCGCTAGCACTATGGGCATACAGAACTACCCACAAGACTGCGACTGGGCATACTCCGTTTTCATTGGCATGCGGATCAGAGGCAATGATTCCAGTAGAAACAGAGGTCCCTTCACATAGAAGAATCCATTTCAATCAAGCGGAGAATGAAAAACTACAGCTTGAGGCACTAGATCTCCTTGATGAAAAAAGAGAAGAGGCTGAGCTCAGAATCACATCTCATCAGCAAAGGATAGCCAGACATTTCAATTCCAAAGTTCGCCAACGCAGCTTTGAGATTGGAGATCTAGTCCTAAAGAGAATTATGACGACGACATGTGTGTTTGGGCCAAATTGGGAAGGACCATATGTCATAAGTCAAAAGCTTCTTGACGGCACATTCAAACTCACTACTGTCGAAGGAGATCAAATTCCAAGAGCCTGGAACAGCAATCACTTGCGCCCATACTTTACTTGATAGCTTTGTTGAAATATTGTAAAAAGAATTATGAATGTATGATTCCTGTAGTTGAAAGCGATTGTAAAACCGATGCAAGTGAATAATGAAAGAATATAGAGTGGATGTAGGCCCAAATTCTTGGCCGAACCACTATAAATCTTGTGTTCCTTATTATTATTACATGTTTTCTTTATTTTCGATATGAAAAGTACATTAAATGTATTGCTGAAATGTCGATTTAAATTTTTGCAGGCAACGAAAATAAAACTTGCACATTACAAGACCAAGTGATTCTTGTTATCATTCAACAAACAAATTCCAAGTCACAAAATTCCTGAATTTAAATCCTAGATAAGAAGTGCTTCAATTGAACGGCCAATGATTTCGCCGAAAACGGGCTCTAGCTAATAAATTGAGAAGTTTGAACAAACAAACATCCAATTAAGAAACTTATGCCCGTTCTCGCGAACTGGCCTAGCAATGAAGTACACTTCTTTGGATTAAACAAACTACTTCTAAGAGAAGAAAGTGCGACTTGAAAAGAAAAAATAGAGGATCGCTAAAAAGGCATAAGCAAGTGGACAAGGAACAACTAAAGCCCTCTTCGGAGGCACAAGTCCTCTTCAAAGGCACAACTCTTCAGAGGATAAAGACCTCTCACGAGGCATATGCCGCAAAAAAGAAAGTTCTCTACTCAACCAAAAAAGATTGGAGGAGTCATGACCCTCCAACCATGAGAGAGTAACTTCCAGGCAATCCTCGGAGGCACATTTCACCAGGAGTTGAAGTGTGACAGCCGCTCTTCGGAGTTTCACTTCACCGGAGTTGAAATGTAAAACAAAATAAAAGCCCTCTTTGGAGGCCCATTTCACAAGGAGTTGAAGTGGGACAGCCGCTCTTCGGAGTTTCACTTCACCGGAGTTGAAATGTAAAACAAAATAAAAGCCCTCTTCGGAGGCCCATTTCACCAGGAGTTGAAGTGCGACAGCCGCTCTTCGGAGTTTCACTTCACCAGAGTTGAAATGTAAAACAAAATAAAAGCCCTCTTAGGAGGCCCATTTCGCCAGGAGTTGAAGTGCAATAGCCGCTCTTCGGAGTTTCACTTCACCAGAGGATAAATGGCAAAAAAAAAAAAAAAAGAGGAAGCCTCTTCCCGGAGGCAGAAACAAAAAGACCTCTTCCCAGAGGCACAATAAGACAGAAAGACCTCTTCCCGGAGGCAGAAATGAAAAGACCTCCTCCCGGAGGCACAATCAAGCAGAAAGACCTCTTCGGAGGCGCACGTTTCACCAAGATTGAAATAAAACTTCCAGGTGTTGAAAAGTGAAAAAGTCTTCCCCGAAGGTGCAACTTTTCAAAGAAACAAAAATCAAGAAGCCCTTTACTGTGTCAAGTAAAAAATCCTCATCAAAAGCACACTTTAACTTTCAAAGGAAGAATGAATTACTTATTCTAGAAAATTCTCTTCCTCAAAAAGAAGTTGAAGTACCTTACAAATACCCGCTTTACCACATAGAAGATTTCATTCAGTAAAATGTGTATATGCACAAAATAAAAAGTGATATCTTCGAAGGTTGAAGCGTAGAAACTTATTTGTGATTTTTTTTTTTAATGAAATAATATTCCTCAAAATGTGGAATAATTATTCTCTAAAAAATAAAAGCACAAGTTCCTCATAAAATAAAATATTACAATGGGCTTATGGTATAGGGGCAGCATGGCATAACTGCATCGGTAAAATTGCGCTCGAACAATATATACCACAAGCTCACTGCAATATCGTACAAAAAAAAATTTGTACAAAAATGAATAGTAAATGCATTCTCAGATACGGACAAAGTTTGTACAAAGAAAAAGAATCATTTTATTCAACACTATTTTATATACAGGTACAGGTTCCAAAGTAAAAAACAAAAGAAAAGCGGGGGGCCGGTACCCGCACATTTTCCGTTCAGTACATGCAAAAAGGCAAAAAGCGATATGAAAGCCGCAGAACCAGAGCCATCATTTCTTCTTCCGCCCACCTTTTGAGCCCGCACCTGGCCGAATGACCAACTTTTTAGGCCTGCTTGTGAGGGTAGGGGATGAAGGAGAAAGGGGCTCGGTCGGACTTTCTTCCGTCTCTTCTTCGCCAGTTAAAGATCCCTTCTTCTTCTTCTTCTTGGAAACTCCCTGCTTTCCTCTCTTCTTGGAGGAAGACCAACTCCCTGGAGAAAGAAGTTTGGATAACGGTTCAGCGTCGGAGCCAGTTGGTTCTGGAGTCCTCTCACTTCCTTCAGTTTCTTCTCCTTTCGGATCTTGAGAAGCCACGGGATCATCTAAGCCGTGAAGAGCTTCTATTTGCTCCTCTTGTGACCCGGGTTGCGAGGCAGAAGGAGGAGTGACCTTAAGTGGCGGGGAAGGAATAATTGGAGGAGGAGAAGCCTGAACAGTGCCCGACGTTTTCTCTGCAGAAGGAAAAAAGTTCAAGTCAGTAAAAAGAGGAGACAATGGCTCGCTGAGTTTCAAGAAGTAGTCAAAAAGCTCATCAAGTTCGTAAGAAACAGATGAGCAGTCTACTTGGGCAAGATTGTCAGTAGGGTTACCTGCAGAAGTCGGTTCCCTGACGTCAACTTCGTAAGCCTGTGCCTCGGCACTCTCGCCGCCTTCATCTCCACCTTGTATGCTTGTGATATCAGTGGTAACTTTAGTAGGAGATGGGGAATGAGAACTAGAACCGATAATGTCAATTTCGGCTGAAGGAGAAGGTTGAATTGGAGCAGTTGAGATGATTTTTCCTGAATATTCTCCTGCCGTTGATTCGGCCCTTAATTTTGCAAGCTGTTCTTTCCCCCTAGCGAGAGTGGCACGAGCATCATCATCAAGATAGTGCTCCTCAAGAGCTGACTCAGCATAGCCAGCGCCGCTACCACCGAGCATATCGAGTGCGGCCTCCCAAACTTCAGCCAGTGTAATTTCATACTTGGGGCCTAGAAAGGCGGGGCTACCGCGCCCCAAGATGCTATGCAGATAGAAATCAAATAATGTTGAGCTGATGTTGGCCCTCGTTGCCTCGTGAGATTCTTCAGCTGCAATTTTGCCGGCAACAGCCTCATCACGCTCCGTTTCAGCTTTAGAAAGTTGAAGCTTAAGCATTTGAATCTCCGCCTCTTAGGAGCTGTTCTTCTTATGAAGCTCTTCAATATCAGCGACATTGCCCTCACTAATTCTTTTCTGCACTTCAAGCCTGTCTTCGACATCCCTTTGGCTGGCATGAGCATCTCTTACTTGTTTTAGGAGCATTTCTTCTTTTCGAGAATAGGAAGTAGAGGAAGCAACGAGCTCTTGTTTCAATTCTTCAACTTTTGCTTCAAGCTCTTCATTATAAGAAGCAATGCTCCTCATCTCAGTATCGTGTTGCTCAAGAACTTTTTGCCACTCGGCTTTATCGTTTTCCATAGTGAGCATGGCCTCTATGTTCGCACGATTAACCCTTTGGAGCTCGTCAACAAGTTTTTGCCAGTTCGACATCCTCTCGATATCAAGCTTGACGGCGTCGAGGTTTCGTAACATAGCAGACTTGTCAATGGGGACCAAGTCAAGGTCAAACCTTACTCCCTTCAGAAACCACTGTGGAAACCGACTCTGCAAAGTGGCTGGACCCGGTCCAACTTGGAATTTGGGCCTACTAATTATTGTTTGGATGTCTGCCTTCCCGAGAGCAGGAGAGCCGGAAGGAATGTCAAGCGAGGCAGGAGCAGTAACCTTTTCAGGACTTGTAAAGGTGTGCTTCTCACCATGTCGGGCTCGCTTGCTCGAATCTTCAACCATATGAATTTTTCCTCTGTCATCATGGGATTTTCTTTTATGGGAATCGTCGCCTCTCTGCGAAGAGTCGTGGCGCTCCTCCCTCTCTCTTCTCTCGTAACGCTCCTCTTGAGCCTTCTTCTCTTGAGCCTTTCGAGCGGCTCTTTCTTCATCAGATTCTCTGTAAGAGGGAAGGTAACGCCTGTAATCATATTGGCTACGCCTCCCGTCGCGCTGGAAATCATCATAGTAGGACCTGCTGCGCCCCATCGGAGAATCTGAAATAAAAAGAACTAAATCTTAGACTTCTTCAAAGTACAAAAAACAGAAGCATAAAAGCGCCGAAAAATTCTAAGTGTGTGTGGCGTGCAAACTACGCGCATTAAACTACGAACCACTCTTTAATTGTGGAGTGGTTGTGGGTGTAATAGTCAGCATCAACTCTTGAGTCGACGAAGTCTGTTGCAGGACAGAGGTCGCTTCAACTACCGAAGAAGAAACCCCGGCAGTGATAGGATCATCTTTAAAGATCTCTTGCGAGGTGGCAAAGAGGTCGCTCAACCCTTCGAAAGTATCGTCCTTGCTCTGCTTAGCAAGGCTAGTTTTTTCGGCTTCTTCGCCAGATTTCTGTGACAGTCGGGGAGATCCCTGGGGCTCTTCGTCTTCAATAACCGGGGCAAGTTCGACAGATAACCCCGCAACATCAACCGAAGTGGAGCACTTCACTAGCGAAGCCTCGGGAGCAGGTCCTTTTTGTATGGATGTGTATGTAGAAACCAGAGCATCTGATGCTTTAGGTAGGGAGTCCGGAACCTCGCAGGGGTGTGTGGAGCGGGAAGGATGAAGAAGTCCGAACTGGTGAAGGAATTCGTCGTTCAGCAAAAATTTCACGTCCCGTTCTTCAACCGGTACTGCTACAAGCCTCTCCAAGGTTGGCTTGTGACTGGGATCTCTACAAGGAGGGGGAAGTACTGAAATAAAAGAAAAGAAATGATGACGAAGTTAACACTTGGCAATTCGAACTTCAAAAGACTCAGAATATAAAAGAGGTAAAGGTAGATGATCTTACTTCCTTCTCTCCACACAGCGTAAAACCCCGGGGGGCAACGGACATAGAAAAAATGAGTCAAAAACCCATGACCGCTGTCAGGAAGACCGATGATCAATTTACGATTTCGAGCACTTCTCACGACAGTAATAGAGGGGTGATCTTTAGTCCTGGTGAAAGAGCATAGGAAACAAATCTCGTCAAAGCTTGGGAATCGATCAAGCGTCGTCCTAAACAGTACACACAACCCCATTAAAATGGCATAACCATTGGGGTGTAATTGGGACGGAGCGATGGCCAATTGACGAAGAAGTTGTTGGAAAAAGTCATTGAAAGGAGGAACGCCCCCACTCAGGCACATTTGTCGATTGACCGTTACAAAGCCAGGAGGTGCTATGTCAGTAGTGTTACTTCTCTCGGGAAGAATGGCATCTGATTCAGCAATGCCAAACTGAGCGCACAATTGGCGGAAAACTCTGTACGATAAAGTAGAAGAGGCTCCTTCGGGAGGATTGACCAGAGGAGCAGGAATTACAGTGGCCTCTCCAGTCTGAACCATTGTATCTTCTTCCTGAGAAGTCATTCTGCACAAGCAACAGGATATTCAAATGTGAAGGTGCACGTTTCCTAAAAGTGTGAAGTGTCGTGCAAAACTAATAAAAATAGCAAGTAAATATAACTGGAATTAAACTAGTCGATGATTGATCGATTACAAAATTCCAGAACTTGTTAATATAAAGTTCAAGCATAATATTAGTGCAGGCTCGTCAGTTTCAATTGACTATTTCAGTGTTGCTTTAATATTTTACTTGAAATTGATGAAAGCACATCGTTCACACAATTTATTTGAGTTAATTATCTGTTATTAACTAATCTGTCATTTGATGTGGGCAGTCGATGGCAGTATATTCGCCCTAGTTTTCTGCAAATGTTGTATTTAACAGGTTATTAGCATCAAGTTTGGTATAATCTGTTAAGAAAGCACAGCAAAGTCATGCAAGTTATTTCTGTAGTTCAAAGTTCGAGTTGAAAGTACAATCAAGTTCTATCAACACCTCGAAGTTTTCAAGTTTTGTTCAAGCCATTTAGTCGCAGTCCAGAAGTTCTCTAAGTCCTAAGTTGTTCACGACTTAACAGGATGGGTTGAAGTTGGTCTAGGCTGAAGGTAGCAATTCAGCAGTGAGAAAATTGTCCAAGTCCTAAGTCGTTCATGACCCAAAGGTTAAGCCGTTCGCGACCTAAAGGGAAAGCCGTGTTAAGGACCTAAAGGCTAGGTCGCTCACACGACCTAAAAGTTAGGTCGCAAGGGTGGTGCTACAAGAATTTAGGTCCCAAATCTGAAGGTCGTTCAGTATCTGTTGGGTTGCAAGAATTTTTAGGTCGTCGACTTTCAGAATCCTTAGGTCGTCTCTGGCGTTATTCAGCGATTAAAGGTTATCTCCTTAATCCACTAACCCCTCTCCAACCCGATAACCCGTTATCTTCCATTAACAACAGAATCCACCATCTTCTCAAGAAAAACCCAAAAACTGATCCAAATCACCACAGAGCTACCATAAACCTAGCACGATCCTATAATCCTATGAATCGCAGCGACGACATAGCCAATAACGATTGAAATCAATCGCAACTTAACTCGAAGGGCTAGGCAAGGCGTGCGAAGGTGATTTGGGCTCAAAAGGTAAAGGTTCATGTTTCAGCAATAGTCGCGATTGAATAAGGGACCAAATTCACTTACATGAGGTAATAGTAAGATGGATTGTTGATCGATTAACTTGGATTCGCCTTTGGGAACTCGAAAAGTCTCTAATGGCAGAAAAGGATATGGGAGCAGTTGATGAGGAGGAAGAAACGAGCTAACGCTTATATAGGGCTGAAGCAAATAGATGTGCAAATTAATCTCTTAGGTCGCCCGCGACTTAGTTAAGTTTGGTCGAAGCACACGACCTACGACCTAGGCGTGTACTTCGAGGGGCAAATGTTAACTCCCATGCTCAGCGACTCAATAGGCAAACGACATAAGGGTATAACGGCTTAGCGACTCAACTGATTACCGACCTAACATATGGACCGAATCAACGGCCTTGAAGGGTTAACAACCGACTTAACGACTCAAGAGGGACAGCGACTCACCAGGTTATAACCTTAATGCCTTAAAGGTGTTGGCCGACTCAAGGTACTTCACGACTCAAGGTACTTCACGACTCAAGGTACTTCACGACTCAGCAAGTTACCGACTAAACAATTGAGGAGTTGCACGAGTTAAAGAATTGTGCTTACGACCTACCTTGAATCGTCAGCGACTCAAGCAAGCAAACAAGAAGCTACGACCAGTTAACTCGTGCGCGACCACAGCTCACAACTTACGACTTAAGAAAGTCCACGACCTAAAGGAGTGACGAATCATAGCGCTAGAAGGAAGAGTCAACAACGCTTAAGTCGCTGCTGACTTATAACTGCAGATAAGTCGTTCACGACCTAAGACTTGGAGACAAGTTCAATACCATACTGTAATGAAATGACTTGTTGACGACTTACGACTTATGATGAGTCATGTACGACTCATGCT